>JARJDV010007780.1:0-63792 GCA_030264675.1 Anaulacaspis nigra | reverse complement strand
TAAAAAATTGAAAACTACTCGATGATCCATCCTAGTTTTCTCTTTTGAATAGTGGATTCACAATTAACTAATTAGTTTATAATCATTAGGACTTGAACAATGTTCAAAAAGGAGCTGATCTGGGAAGTACATGTTTTGTTTTCATAAATCGTTGAACTATCAATTATATTATGTTAGATAATGTTGAAGATGTTGGTAATTAGTAATCTCTTGACAGATATATTTTTAACAGAAAAAAGGAATTTCGTGAATCCTTCTTTGTTTCACTATGTTTAAATCACTAAATATCTGCAAAACTTGGAAATGTATTTTTAAACTCTGGTTTATTACATAAAAGAAAGTAATCAATTGTCATCATAATCACAAAGAAGATCGTGCACGAAGCAAAAACGACTGTTATACTGTTATCATATAGCTAATAACAAATTCAATTGCTTTTCTGTATATGTTGAAGTACAATAGAGCGTTTATAACCGCTTAATAGGACTAAAAAACTACCATCAAAAAATTGTTCTCGTCAGCACGAACAAAAACTGATACTTATTCAATTTCTCTTCGCTCGCGTGAGTTACAGTTGAAAGCAGTAAATATTAAAATTGTAAAGGTGATTGCGATGTTTAGCTCTCATATAAAAGTATAGATATTTAAAAACTTTTTATACCTCTATTAATATTGTTATACAACTTGTAATGAACATATGGCAATCAATCTATTGTAAATTATATTAAACACTTTACATTATATAATATCTCTTATAATTTTAGAGAAATAAATTAAAATGTGTAACAGTGATCAAGAGTGATAAGCTGTTGCTACTAACAATTGCTGCATGCTGCATATTGCTGCTGGTGGCAACTGTAGCATGCTACAAAGCGCACTACCTGTTGCGTTGCTAGGCTGTAATAGCTAAATTTACAGTTTATTGCTTACTTTGGCATATGAGGCCACATTTATCAATATTTATCAAAATGTGGCCTCATATTATTAATTCTATGTATAATTTTCGCATAGTTTTACTTGCGTACCGAATCGATTTAAAAGCACCTTGATATTATCAGTTGAATAAATGCAATCGATAATATGTATCATGTATTAATTCATCTAATCTTATCTCGCGTCCAAAATAAATCTTATTAACGAATAATTCTAACTAGAATGTTCAGTTGATTCAAAATGGCTGATGAATCTATTACGATACCACATTACAAACAAACTATTCAGTTAAAACCCTCTGCTGAACTGCCACCCGATGAGTATTTAATCACGCAACCGAAATACTTTTACGTGTACATTCTTTACGATGATAAGTTCGAAGAAATCGCAATAAAAATGCAGGAAACATTCACGGGATGCAAATTTACCGTTGGAATGCAACGTATCAAAAACAGGGAATCGATTGAAACTAGCATTGAGTCCTGTAAGTTTAATAATTTTATTAACGATGTAATAACATTTATCCTGCAGTGAAAGATACTGTGATTAAGACCAGAAAAGCAAATCGTCGAGGTGTTATGATCATTATTCTTGGCAAGACAGAAAAGAATAAAACCGGATGTTTTATTGTTGGTGAGAAAAAGGAAGAGATATCATTCAATAGTGTTTGGGATTCATTCTTTAATATGGAGGAACTTAATCGCAAACCAAAATTGTTTCTCTTTCAAGTGAGTTTACCTACACTCGTGGCAATGTGTAATTCTCATGCCATATTGTGAAATATGTTCCAGACATACTTTGAAGAACCACAAGTAAAGCAGTTAGGAATACAATTTGATATAGCTGAACCTAGAAGGCTTTATAATGTTGCTGCACCCGGAGCCGATATGTTAATAGTTTCACGGGTGATTTCTGACGCCAAATTAGATACCGATAAATTTTTGTTTAATATATGTGACTACATTAAAACTGATGCAAACAGCACTGATTTAGTTGAGATGATTATGTACGCAACACAACTGAGTCGACCGCTAATTGTCTCTACGCTCACAGCCCGATTCTTTGTGAAATCGTTGGGTAAGGACAATAAGTTTCGTGATATTAATTGTGCAATATATCAACAACTTAATCAGATTGAAGAAAAGATCCAAGAATCTATGGTATTAAAATGAAATTGCTATTAACTAACGCTAATTTTTATTTAATTTGTATGTTTTTTCAAAAAGTAACTAACAATCTTACTAGTAGACATACTTAATGTATTCTACTCGTTTGTTGTCTTTTCTTTACTAAAAAGTAACTTGTGAATGCTGTCAACTTTGTCAAATGTTACGATTTGTGCTTGTCGCTCACGGCTGCTGGTGAGAAAGAACTTATGCTGGAGTGTTGATAAAATTAAAGGTGATTGACGAAATATGCCGTCGTTCTCCAATTCTGTATAGTAGTTATTTGCAACGCATTTGTTTGTGCGCGTCAAGATAGTGAAAAGATCGTCCCGACGTGCGTAACCCAAAATATTTTTGCACAATTCATGCATCACCCATGTTCCTGTATCTCGATGGCGTGCCGATTTGTGACTCTCCAAGGTGGAGTAGAAAACAATAATGTGGTCATTAAGACGAGAGGTAAATACATGTTCGCTGATCAACTTGGTTGATTCAGGTTTCTCGTCATTATCCTTTTTGCACGCCTTTGAATATTACAATATTAGAGTGATGAATTTCTTTTTGTTTCTACTTACGATAACAGTAAACCATTGAGGAATACCATTCAAATTGCCCTTCTGAAATGCGGTAATAACTTCATCCATTGTTGTCTTACCATCATAAGTATCTATGCTGTTGTCTTCATTGCCATGCGTTAGAATTAGTACGATGACACAGTTTATATCGGTCATGTTTGTTACTGAAAATACATATCATAACGTTGCGTAATTAACTAAGTGCAATAGTTACGTGTTGCGATCGTATTGAATAATTCGGCACTAGTAAGATTATTGTAAATACGACTAGCATCGATATTGAATTTGATACGGCCCATTGTATCGATAAATGTTTTAACATCAATGCGAGTTCCATCTCGATCCGGGGAGTGAGTAAACGATTCAAAGTTGAAAATAACTACAAGACCTGGATCAGAGTGAGGCCATATGTATTCAGAATGGTGTCGTTCTTGTCGAACCATAAATCTTCCTAAAGTTTATATGGTTTTGTAAGTGGTTTATGCGGATACGGAACTGTAATATTCACCTTGGTTGTGGCTTGGACATGCTTTAACTAGAGGTAGTATTTCGTGAGTAGTGTTCTTCGATGTGCTTGGTAAAACGCGCACTGTCAAATCGAATTCAGGTTGGTCCATGGTGGCACAAAGGAGTGATTACTAATTCTATGTGCGTTTTCTATTAATCATTAAATCGATCGCTGATTAGATAAATAACGGCAGATTAAGCGATTGAATCGAGATTACGTTTAGTTGCATGCGCATTCCGCTCAGATTGCGCTAGGCAATGAATGAATGTGCGATCAGTGGCAAGCAATTAAGTTGGTTCGGAGCGCAATCCGGTCAGATGGCGCAGTTGGCCCGGCAGCGGAGCGCAATTCCTGCGGACGGTCTCGCTAGCAGGAATCCAGATCGCGCTGGCTTTTTGGGAGGCCGTGCATGTGCGAGCAGCAGGATCGTGGTGGTGGCAACGATTCGACGCGAGCCCTGCTGCGCGCAGCTGAGCTCTGGCTGGGTCGCGCTCCTCGCTCCATCTTGAGTAGAATATTAGCTTGTGAACGGTGTGTGTATATAATTTGTGCGTTAAAAATCCGATGTTTATATAGTTTAAAGTGTGTCTAGTGATAATAAAATTCAAGAAATGTCTTCGAATAACTCGCAGAAGCTATCGACCACGCAACGCATGATACAAGGTTAGTGTAGTGGTCCAAGGTACCAGTACCGAGCACAGCAGGAGCAGGAGGAGAGAGCGATTCGAGTGTGCAACGTGATAGTGCGGACGGCGACCGATCGCTCGGTCCTGCGGCCTGCGGCCTGCGGTGGCCACCATCGTCGTCAGCGTCGACGACCAGCCGAGCAGGTACACCGCGGCGCGACGCGGCTGATAAGCGCGGAAAAGCGCAGCGCACTTCATAAATCAGCTATATTCGTAGTAGGCGCGATCCAAATGTCGGAGCGCGCGCGAGAAGCGCCTCTCTCTTCTCTCTTCTGATTCTGATTTTGATTCTGATGCCATTTGCCAATTGCGAAAACACACGAGACGCCCGCATGTGTGCGTGCGTCGTGTTATTTTTGCTGTGCGTGCCCCGTTGTTGTTGCTGCACCGGCCCCGACCAGCAACGCATTAGCGCCGTTTGTTTTCATCGCCGCAAAATACCCCACGACGGCGGCGGCGGCGGCGGCGACCGTACGCGTTGTGCGCCGAAGACGCCGCTGGCGGCAACATGTTCGGCGCGCACTTGCAGGATTGATTTTCTCGCCGCCATGACTATTGATTTCGTCAAATTTTGTCACACACTTTTGCGGCAAATTTCTGAACGCAGAGCGCAGCACACCTCACCTGTGTGCGCGCACGCTGTGTGTTTACATTTCTTTTTCGCATCGCCAGCATGCAAAAGATTGCTGCCTCCGCCGCCACCGCCGTCTGATGGTGATGATGTCCATATGCGTGCGGCACAGTGGCGGGCAGCAAGCAGATAGATGCAGGAAGCAGGCGAGCGGACACGCAACCCGCCGCCTGCATGCGTAACAGGATAAGCCGATCGTTATTCTGGCACGCGTTACCATCTTGCTTGGCACATATTCTCGCCTCCTCAGTACGATACGATACGGTACGATACGATACGATACCATACGTACTCAAACGAAAACAAATAACATATGATTGATAGACGCGAATGGCGCATAAAACAATTGCATAATGTTAAGTGTGACATGCGCACGCGTGCGATGCAAATCCATAACCACCCTTGCCGCACCGCATCCTGCGCTCAATTAAGCGCATAATCAATCAATTCTGGCGTAATTAATCAAAGACGAGCAGTGGCGCCCGTCAAAGGGTTGATTGGTTGATTAGTTGCCTGACGGTGTTGTTGTCCTGCGCTGCGCTCGCTCGCTCGCTTCTTCTCTTCTTGGCAAACGCAGCCGTCCGCACACGTAAAAATAATCGCAAGACATTAGGCATACATACGCTTTGCTTTATTATTATGCGGACATTGCCAACAATCGTAGGTGCCACGCGAATATGTAAATAGCAGTCGCACGAGTCGCTCTCTTCGAATGTTTTTTGGCACACGCGAATCGTGCGCGCCGCTGCTCGAGGCAGTCGAGAACATTGTTTGCATATTTATTCGCACCTATTTGCCCTGCTGCATAAATCAGCGAATCAAAATGCGTTTTGGTAAAAATCAACAAGTCGCCGCGCGACTGCTGTTAGTGCTTGCTACTGTGTTTGCACAGCTATTTGTTCATAGCGCGAGCGCGGCTGCGAACGCGACGCGTTTTATTAACGCGTCGTCGCCTGCTAAACGTGTGCTGTTAGCACAATAGGTGCCAACTAAAGAAAGCTGGCAAGTGCAGGCTTATTGGGCTTCCGAAATCGATAATTGCGTTGTCCGTGTGTTGATGCACCTTCGGAAATGAAGTCTCCACTCGCTTCGCTCCGCTTCGCTCCGCTCCGCTTCTCTTTCGCTCAATTGGATTCTAATTCGATTCCAATTTGCAAATTGCGAAAATGAACGTGTCAAGGCCTGCGCTCGTTGCCTTGTTTAGAAACGCGCGCGCGCAAGAAACGCGGGAGGAAAGCGTGCTGCAATAAAACGAGTAAATACGCACGCACAATGTTTAAATGCAATAATACGAGTTGGCGCCGTGCCAAATTGACTTCAATTAATAGCCGAGTTTGAGCACGCGCTCGCTCTCGCGCTGCCCGCTCGCTGCACGCAGGTGAAACACCGTGACGATGGGATTTTTTGTGTGCTCCTTGCGATGCGTGTTGTTGTGCGTATTTTCGTAAATAACATGCGATCTGTTGCTACTCGCACGATGATGTTTTTAATCTTGTTCCAGCCGTTCCTTTTCCAATAAGCCATAAGTTAACCATAGCCGAAGTATTCGATGCGCGAACGGGCAAGCCACGGCCGGATACACTCAAGCAGCACTTCACCCTCGAGGGCCGGATCGATGAGCAAGCGGCGCTGAAGATCATCAACGAGGGCGCCAACCTGCTGCGCTCCGAGAAGACGATGATCGATATCGAAGCGCCCGTCACAGGTACGTACGTGCTGTGCGGATTGGGGGCGCATGAAAGACGACAACCCTATCCATTTTCTGCCACCCCACTTGTTGAATTTTCGCAGCCGCATATCCTTTGCGACATTATCATCCTCTGCATTTAATCCTTTCTAACCCAATCCACATTCATGTATGTGGATTGGGTGGTGGTGGTGTAGCGGCGGTGGCAAGCGTACGTACGTGTTTGTTAATTCGCCTGCACATCGAGCGTATGCGGATCGATTCGCCGCCGCGCCACAGCCGCCCCCTAGGACCACAGAAACATTGTGCTGCTTCCTTGAGTTTTCGTGCGTGGCGCGCGCGCTATGCTTTGTTTTGCGCACATTATGCCCTTGTATCCCTCAGCACGCCAAATACCAAAAGCAGCCCCAACCCACCCCCGCCTCAAGTAGGCCAACCAACGCTGCCTGCTTTGGTCACGGTCACCATTTATAATAACGCATGCTTCTTTCTTGGCCTGGCGCGCCGAGCGGAATGCGAATGAATAATGAATAATGCGTCTTTCGGTTGCAGTGTGCGGAGATATTCATGGACAATTCTACGACTTGATGAAACTATTCGAAGTCGGAGGTCCTCCAGCATGTACAAAATACTTATTTCTTGGCGACTACGTTGATAGGGGATATTTTAGTATAGAGGTGCGTGCGCCAGCTGGCCAACAACAACAACAACAACTCACTCTCTCTCCTCCCTTCTAATTTGGTTTGTTTATAGTGCGTATTGTATCTGTGGGCTCTTAAACTGTGTCATCCAACGACGCTGTTCCTTCTTCGAGGCAATCACGAATGCCGTCATCTCACAGAGTATTTTACGTTCAAACAGGAATGTGAGTCGGTGTTTTGCGCGCTCAAGAATATTCGATAACTTTTTCTGGTGTTTGTTTAAAGGTAAAATTAAATATTCAGAGCGTGTATATGATGCGTGTATGGACGCCTTCGACTGCCTGCCCCTCGCAGCCCTAATGAACCAACAATTCCTTTGTGTTCACGGGGGACTTTCACCTGAAATACATAATTTAGATGATATTCGAAAGGTAAATATGTTTTCTTCTTGCGCCCATTATCTATTGATTGCTTGTTGAGAACGTGATGACATATTGTGATTAATTTTACAGTTAGACAGATTTAAGGAACCACCTGCTTTTGGCCCCATGTGTGATCTTCTTTGGTCAGATCCTCTTGAGGATTTTGGCAACGAAAACAACGCAGAACACTTTTCCAACAATTCTGTAAGAGGCTGCTCATATTTCTACAGGTTAGCAAAACAATAACAACAAGTCGCGCGCACTCGTAACATATCGATTTTTAATTATAGCTATGCTGCCTGTTGCGACTTCCTGCAAAATAATAATTTACTATCAATAATTAGAGCACACGAAGCACAAGATGCCGGGTAAGAAAAATATTTCGCACAACTTTTCTCATCGAATATTCTAAATGTTTGTTTGTGTGTCATTTCTTCAATGTGCAGTTATCGAATGTACAGAAAAAGTCAAACAACTGGATTTCCATCACTTATCACAATATTTTCAGCACCTAACTATTTGGACGTGTATAATAATAAGGTGAGTTGTAATAGAAAAGTGAGATGTGGTGCTGAATTCTCTTGGTGTTTGTGGCGCAGGCGGCAGTCTTAAAATATGAGAACAACGTGATGAACATTCGTCAGTTTAATTGCTCGACGCATCCGTACTGGTTGCCCAACTTCATGGACGTCTTTACGTGGTCGCTGCCCTTCGTGGGTGAAAAAGTCACCGAGATGTTGGTAAATGTACTCAACATTTGCTCCGACGACGAACTCGTCTCGGACGGCGACGACGCGCTCGAAGAAGGTATGTGTCGTCATGATCATTCATGCTTACACGAAATCCGCGAGAAAAAAACTATGAAAACTAGTTGCGCGCCAATTAATTACTCACGCAATACTTGTTCTTGTTATGTTACAATGCTTCACTTAATATTGGAAAACACAATGCAGATGGTAAGGTTCAGATTTCATTCATAAATAGATTTGCTCTCTCTCTATCTCTTATATAGTAAATATAAATAAATATAAATGATCATTAATTGCAATACAACGACAACGTATAAGACATATCATATCAGACAAATTATTATTATTATTGCCAGTTGACATAGAGTTTGTTTTCTTTTTGGTTTTCTTACGTTCTTTTCAAATGGTGGAAAGGAAAACAGTTGTCTGCTTTTCGAAACTTTATTTTATTTGATCGTAGATCTAATGTGTTGAAAGACCTTTAGTTTTTTCGTTAGTTATCTTCATTTCTTATCAAGCGTCCAATGTGCCTGCCTGCTGGACAATTATTATGTTACTCTAGTTTTTTGGTTGATTTAGTTAACACGTTCTCTCTCGAATAACAATTAGTTCTCGCGAGATTATTTTTATGGAAACTCTCTTGTAAATAGTTCCCGAAGAATTGCAAAATTTTCAAAGTTGAATCTCAATACGCAGCAGTAAATTTCAAAACAGGGGATGATGTGTTGTTGAGATGTTTATTTTTTGAATGCAGTGTTTGATTTCCTCAAATGCACCAAATCAAATCAAATCTTAATCTCTTTTCCACTGACACACACATGCGCACAGAAATGTGTATGCGATTTCTCTCTTTCTCTCTATCTTTCACAAAGCAAAAGAAGAAGAAGAAAACACTTTTGGCGCTCATTCTTTCCATACTTATCGTTTCTTAGTTAGTTACTTATATTAACAACATGAATAATCTCTCTTTACACACCGTATTTTATCTCTCATTATCTCTTTTTGATCTAATCAAATCTTATTGATCTCCTTTATTATTCTGACACACTTCTCTATTTTTTCACCATTTTATCTCTCAATTATCCGGCCTTGGATTCGCGCAACCCCTACACACAGCGAAACAGGCAAAAATTCTTATTAAAAAACCTGGTAAGTGTTGAGAATCAATGCAGTCTCTCTCAGTTCAGAGAAACATCGCCAGCTTGACCAAATACAAAACCAAACAATATTAAAATTAAAGCAAGCGTTTTGTTGTCACATTTACATTTGCCGTACTTTTTTGATTGAATTGAATTGATGATTGATTGATTAACCCAATAATAATTGTCAAATAACAATAACCGACTAATAATTGTCTTTATTCATTATTTCGGTAGTAAATTTCAAAAAATGTTCAATTCAAATACGATAACATTCAAAATTCATTCCTGAATACTCTAAAATGCAAAATTCTCTATTGTTCTACTTTGCGTTTGTGATAATTACTCATTTATTTATTCCACTCCATTATATTGTTGCCTCTGTTGTTTTATATATTTTTAAAACGATGAGAATGACTTTAGTAGTACAGTAGCTCTCGACGTGCATACGTATTTATCTTGTTTGATTGAGCATGCTCTCTCTGGTAAACTTTTTCCTCTTGAACGTTGGCGTTTTTTTTTCGTTCGCTGATTTGCGTGGATCAAGTAGTATTATGTCAAGAGTAATAATATATTCGATTGATTGATTTATTTATTTGCAAAAGAAAAACAACGACAAGCGCTGAGATTTACTCGTTAATTCGAATTCATTCTATCATTCTTCATTCGTACTGTTGATTAACTTTAGTATTTTGAGTTTTTGGTTTTCAATATTTGAAAATAGTTTTTTGACACAATTTTCTAATACGTTTTCTAATTTCTCATTATATTTGATCTAGTTTTTTTGTATTAATTTAATTTGCAATCGACTGTCGATTGCATTGTGTAATTGTTCATTTAGTTGTTCAATGTTTTTTTGTTGAATTAAAACCAAAAAAAAAGGTAATTAATTATTCATAATGTGTATGCTATAAACTTGTGAAATATTATCATATACATACTACTTATATATAATAACATACCGACAATACTTAGTGTATTTATAATTGAACTTTTCTATATATGCACTTTTTGTGTTTTGTTTTTTGTTTCTATAACTTCTGCGTTCGCTCTGCATAAAATTCGACCATGTCCCGGCAACCAATCGTTAATAAACCAAAATCGGTGGACCCGAAATGAATGCGCACAATATGCAATATAATTTGCCATAAACGCAAATTCGAATTCGCTGCACACGTCTGGTAAGTAGCATCATTGCTTAGAGCTCTGCTTGTCTAAAGTCCCCGATGTAGTCGTAGCTGTTTGTTATTTGTTAACTGCTTGCTACCGCTTCTCTCTATCTTGTGCATGCACTTGTTTTATCCGCACCACAATTTGTTCACAAATGTGTGTCGATAAATACAATTAAGTGATAAGCTGGTGTAATCATCAGCGCGCCAAGGTAAACGAAACTGTGTCCCAATGTTATTACAAACAAATCCCCAAGATGTTTCTATATTTTCTAACCGTTTGTTCTTTAAACTCCCTCGTTACTTACTTGTTATATTTGTTTAGTTGGTGTACGTTGTTGCTGATCTAGAGATTAGAGATACTAATTGCAGCGTGTTTGCGCTCCCTGAATACGATATCAGGATGCATGTGATGTCTGAGTTTGTTGATGTTTGAAGGGGACACCAAGTATTAATCGTACGGGTTTTGCCTTTTAGGGACAGCAGCCAATCTGCGGAAAGAGGTCATTCGCAATAAGATTAGGGCTATTGGTAAAATGGCGCGAGTATTCTCTGTCTTGAGGTAATGCCTTAGTGTGCTATTTTGGTCGATGGTTTTTTTCGTTTATTTTCGTGTTTAAACTTGCAGGGAGGAAAGCGAATCCGTGCTACAATTGAAGGGACTAACGCCGACTGGTGCTCTACCATTGGGTGCACTTTCAGGTGGCAAGACTAGTCTGAAGAATGGCAAGTGTTTATGCAGCAGCAGCAGCAGCAGTTAGACCTCCCTAATTGACCTACATTGTTTTTGTAGCATTACAAGGCTTTTCGCCCAACCACAAAATCACGAGCTTCGCCGAGGCGAAAGGTCTGGACGCGATCAACGAGCGCATGCCGCCGCGCAAGGATGCGCCGCTGTCGCCGGCCGACGAGGGCACGTCGCCGCCGCCGCAGGACCACAATCATCACACCCAGTCAAACGCCCATTCGTGAGCAAAGCTTTCTCCAGCAATCCAACCGCATACAATAATCGCGAGCAGAGCGCGTTCTGCGCATCAGCGTATTCTATCAGCGACTGTTTTTCAGCGCCTGCGACAACCACCTGAGAAAAACTGTAAGCCACACATCTTTATCTAATATTTTCAAAACATACTTGTAGTGCATCTACTACTACAACTACTACGTCTACATAAATAGCAAGATCAGCAACAGCAGCAGCAGCAGCAAAAGAGTTTATTCACTTTTTCTACTACATGCATAAAATAATAACTACTACATACATACATACTTGTCGTATGCTATGGCGCTTGCAACAAAAAAAAGAGGAAATTCATTTCATTGCGCGCGCGCATTTTAATTAATTATAAATGGATTGTGTACAAAATTGCACAGTTTTGCCGTACTTATTGTAGTACTTTGTAGCCTATGCCTTTCAAATGATAATACAAATGAAAAACACACAAGCAAAACAAGAAACTAAGAGAATTGACAAATTGATTGCCGTCGAACGCAACCCGAACGCAGAAAGAAACACTCCAAAATAAATTCGTGCAAATTGCAATCTTCTCCAACTTTTACAATGAATCAAGTGAGGCGTAGCTGATCTGCTTTTTTCCTTCCCGAATATATTATATATACCTATATACATTATACATATATACACAACAAGAGTTTGACGATGATGATGATGATGATGATGAACACTTTGAGTATATAGGATATATTCAAGCAAAACAAAAAAATTCAAGTGTGTACGATACAAATTAATTAAATTAATGTTATTATTAAACATATATATATTATATATATTATAAATATCGAATATAAATTATTTTTTAATGCGCGTAGACCGTGCGCAAGCATCAAGTGCACTTGCGTTGCGCTGCGCTGCGCTGAGCAGAGCATAAAAAGTATGTATGTGTACAACAAAGTGTCTTGTTCGACTTGCTACATGCCGCATGCCGCATGCCGCAGTGTACTTGATCGAGATAACGACTTCTTTAACATATTGAAAATCATAATAGTAATATATCTAAAAACAAACTCTCTCTCACTCTCTCTCTCTTTCTCTCTCTATCTCTCTATCTCTACATGATGAAAATGAAAATAATGCAAATGCAAATGCAAAAAACACATAGCCACAATGCAATGATAACGTTGATGATGATGATTCGGATGATTCGGATGATTCGAAAGAAAGGAAAGAGGAACTCATAATTTTAAGATTACAATGCACGAGTGATAAATTTGCGTGCCATACCACTTAATCTACCTTAACCCTTAATATTACTACATAAATATAATGAATACAGATATGAATAAATAATTAATAAACAAAAACAAATACACAAATAATTTATGTGTTGCCAGAGGAGGAGAGCAGAAGCAGAATGTGAAAAACCGGAAACCAAACAAAACGAGAAAACTGGCGCGCTCTGAACGATTAAAACTTATTATTTCTACTTGCTGCAAATAATAATGGTGAAACACATAATGTCCATATATTATTTAATTACAATACACGATACACCACCAACAAACCAACCTACACGAAAAATCATTATTATCACGTATTTAGGTCTAGTGAATTTTTATGGTTTAGAAATTTTTTCCTCTCTACGGTTTTCGATAAGCAAACAAATTTTAGCAAACCACAACAAAACAATGCGTTTAATACTTATCATATTCAAATATGGAATGAATAAACTAATTAATTAATTAAGCGTTATCTATATTCATACATTTACTATTTAATTTTAGTGATAATTATGAAAAATCTCTTTAGTAATTATAAAGATGATCATGATGATGATGATGATGAAGATGATAAATTAATAAGAATAATAATCCTAAATATATATTATATACACAAAAACAAAAAAACAAACATCTTTGTTACTATAATGTGCTGTACTTATTATATTTTTGCAATTATTGTACAAAAGAACGATAAAGGAGAAACAAACAAACAAACAAATCACATCTGAAAACACACAGAATACTTACAAAAAGGGAGAGAATTATTCATTTCTTAGGTAGCAATCATTCGGTTTTGAGTTGTTGTTGTTCTCTTATTGTAATATCATCCATCATATATTGTATTATATTGATAGCGATGGAGGAAAAGGAACATGGGTATTTGTTATATTATTAATTGTAAAGTAGATGTCACGTTAAACACGATATATCAATTGGCAAAACAAAGATACAAACAAACAAATGCGAAACAAACGTAAATAATCTTAAATTAAATTAAATGAATCATTAATACTATCCTTAAAAAGAAGTGTACGATGTATTATTTCTTGTTACTGTTTTTTGTTCTGTTATCTTATTGTATGTACATACATTTAGGTACTTTATTTATGCTATTATCATAATAATGTTGTTAAATTGAGATGATAATTACCTACTACTTACTACGACTATTCAAATGGGTGTATTAATTCCGATTCAAATTGATTGATTGATTGATGATTGATGATTGTGGTCACAACCACCGCATTAATTACTGATCAAACAAACAAGACGTAAACACGGTTTCATTTGTAATTGTTACTTGTTTTTGTTTTTGTACTAACTGTATGAATGTAAGACGTAATTGACATTTTATCATTTCTTCGATGATGAAAAATTGTGCTGTGTGTGCTTGTGTCTAAAGAAACAAACAAACAAAAAGAAGAAGAAGAGAAAATATTATTAAGATTAGTAGGTACACATGAAAAAGAAAATGGCAAACCGGGAATCAATTGAAAATGAATGCAGCGCAGTCAAGATTGAATTTATCTACTTATTATTAACTTATTTATTTATTTGTTTAGTTTAAGCGCACGATTGATTGGAATGATGAGCATCACGTAATTTCGCATTAAGTAATGTTAGTTGGCAGAGTGTTTCGAATTCGTTTTGCAAAGAACTGTGGTATGACTAAGCAATAAATCTCTTCTAATATATTACTACATGAAGTGAATAATGATCAAAATCTTTTTGAATAATAATAATACTACTACTACTACTACTACTAATAACTGAATATATAGGACGCAATTTTCTAACTCTATCTTATATACACGACGTATCAAGAACACTTTTACTACAAATGCATTTACAAGATGAATGATGATGATACATGAATGATTAACGTATAAAATATAAATAAATAATATACATATTTATCTCTTAATATGCGTGTCACATAGATAGAAGTACGTCATAATTAATAACATGTCTATGTAGTGCTAAGAACAATCTTTATGATTACGTTAATTCGATGGCAGCGCACTTTGTTTTATTCACGTCTAAAGCAATTTGCACGACTGCATTCATTTTCACACTGATTTCTTCGTCGAACACACAACCGAAAACAATTCGATAGCTCATCCACAAATCCAAACTGTCTATACGATATGATGATGTAGTACGTCTAATAGTTGTATGATTATTATTACACATCCATACATATAAACAAAACATATATCTTAAAGTAATTGATATGCATAAACAAATATCTCATATTGATTGCTGAAGATGGCTCGAAATTCCACACATTTTAAAAAACAAAAAGAAAAAAAAAACTATCTTATATGCCTTCATACTTCCTAAACTTATTATTATTATATACATGGAAACAAGAAATATATATATTATACAAGAACAAGAAAATATATAATGATAATGCACTGAAGTATTGAGATGTTAGACTTTTAATACTTTAGTACTACTCTCACGTACATATTTATATTATAACTACTAGGATACAATTTATTGAGGAATTTCTAACATGCATTCAGCTCACACAAGTTTTTTCGAATAAATGGTGTGCACACACATTTTGCTGAATTGAATGGCACGCTGCCATTTTAACGACTTATAAATAAAACAAAATTCAATAAAGTTTCGTCGCAATTCCAACAACATCCACACACAATATTTAACGTAAAGTTTACACGTGTCGTTCGTTCAGCCATCCACTACTACTGTGGTCAAGTAAATAATAGGCTTATATTCAAATTGTTGCGCTGTTTTTTGGGGGGAGGAGGAGGAGGCGGCAATAATATTGTAATGTCTTCATTCTACATATAGCAGAATTATAATTGCACCATACACAAACACACACAAGACACTACACGATACACACTCACCTCCTAGTAAAATCAAATACCCGAAATGCGTTGTTATAGCAAATTCACACACACACACACGATTAAACAATGCGTCAGTTGGTGTCCAGTACAAATAAATAAAAGAAGAAACAAAGTTACACACACACAACACACATGATAAGATTAAATAAAATGTAGAATAGCTGAATGTTTTCTAAAATGCCCAATTAATTGAAGCAAGTTTAACTAAACTTAACACATCAAACAAATATGTATTTACTCTTTATCATACACAAAACTTAATCGTAAGCTCTGTGCGTTGATATAATTCATATCAAACGACATGTGCAATTTACTCTAGCAACAAGAAAGAAAATGAAAAGAGATAAATGAATGATGAAAGAGTGAAGTAGACATGATGAATAATTGATTACAAACAAAGAATGTGCATTACCAAAGATTAAGAAAGATGAGGAAGGAAGCTATACGGGAGAGACAAGAAAAACCATGACAGCAATTCTGCATGTTTAACTTTGGAAGTTGTTTATATATCTGTGATCGCCTTGCATTTTAAGATTTTTCTTTTCACGTTGAGATGGATTACGATCTAATAACGAGAGATCATGATGACGATGATGAGTTCATTATTAACACGCTGACTTCATTCGAGACATTTTTAATGTGATGAATATGATGTTGTTAATGATGCGTTTTAAACTACTTACCACTTCTTTGTATGATGATGATGATTATCAAAAGATACTTATTTAAATTACTCTATTACTCTGTCAAACATTATTATTATAAAATATAAATACTAATACGAAGATATATAAAACTAAGTCAAAACTATGATAGCATCTTTTTGCGTCCCATACAACATTCAAAACAATTGCGAATAATGCAAAAATGTATCATTTATTATCATTTAGAGTGTTCACACTATATAAATTTATAAATAGAATAATTCAATGGTAATATTTGTAATGGACATGCACACCACGTGTACGACAAACAACAACAAGGAAAAGTGCTCTACCAATCGTCATCGTCCTCCATTTCCATGCTGGAATTCTGTTGCTGACGTTCTCTATTCTTGGCTTTGTGAATTCTCGCAGCAGTCAGACGAAGCCTAAGCATACGCAGACTTTCATCATACGTTTTCGTTAATTCCTCATCCACCGTCTCGGCTTCTACAACATTTTCGGCTGTACCCATTTCCGGTGCGTATGCGATATGTTTGCGTATTTTTTCAATTACAATTTTACGATAAACTCCAAGTTCACAGCTAGGATGAAACAAGGTACGATGACCCTTTCGAATCAGCGCATTGCGAAGAGTAAGCATATCATTATTGTGCTCTTGAGGCGTGCGCTCCATATTTCCAGGAGTTGATGCGATAGGCTGATGATCACGGAGCATCTCCGGAAAGCTATTCATCAGAAACCATCCTTGCTGTGGCATAAGGAAGAATAGCTTGGGTATAACATTGCGATTGTAGACACGAACTACGAGCGCGTATTTATTTTCTTCTCGCAAGCACCGGACGAAATCAACAAAGATTCTCTGGCTTTCGACTGGAGCCTTTTCATTTATTTGAATTGCATAAGTCTCGTGGCCGCCCAAGTAAATCTGTTGAATAAAACAGATTAGAACCTGTCCATTAACCTAATTAATATAATAATTACGTTAGGAACTTTTTCTGCTTCAACGAATCCAATAATTTTCAACATGCGGTCATTCTCTTGTTTGAAGGATTCCTTAATATCTGCTGGTAAAGTTAAAAGCTTCCCGTGGAAATTGTAGGCACGCATTGCCTGATCTGGAGGAACGTAGGTTGAGGTGGTTGGTTCATCATCATAAGTCAATGATTTATAATAATGGTTGCTTCTGTACTTAAATGACTTTTTCACTAATGCTGAACTCACATCAATGACCTTTCGCGTTTTTGTTGCAAACTGATAAGTGCCTATTGTTAATGGCACTAGAAAATCTTGCTTTGGTGGCTTATTAACACACAATTCAATAAAATCCAAAACTGAAACATTGATAATTGTATAAACACAATTCTTATGAATAATCTCAACAAACACTTACAAGTAGAATTATCACACATCACACCTTCCACAGCCTCAGCAATTTTCCTGATTTTTTCAAACTGATCATTGATCTCTGTAAAATTGATATTTTTAGCCACATGTTTCAGGTCTTCAGGTGTCTCCATATGGGTTCCATCAGCATAATCAATCTTTTTATCAATACATGCTATAAATCTTATATCATTTTCATTAATAATGTCTATCAAACGATTAGTTACTGATTGAGGCGCATCAGAATGCAAATGACAATCAGCAAGGAATATAAGCACCCATGTATAGACATTCTTGCTATCTAGAGAACATGTGTGAAATATTGAAGCAGCATCCACAAGGACAGTGGTCCAACAGTTTAGAGTTTCATGTTTCTCTCTACGGAATCTGATCACATGGGAGCGATAATTCTTAATTATTGTTTCATCAGATAATGGCATAGGTGTGGTTTTCTTAACATAATCTAGTCCATTATCAGGAAGGTGCATGTATATCACATATGCCTCATCATTAGAATCTACAATTGCCTTGTTCACTAGCAATTTATCCAGAGCGGCTACAATACTTAATTCTTCAGCTCTAAGGTCAACAACAATAACAAACACATTTTTCTTCCTTGCTGGAGGCATTTTGCTTAAATTAGAAAAATTATCTATTAGTAGAGATGCTTTAAAATGAAAGAACAAAGTACCTGGATTGACGTTAACACTAAAATTTCAACTATCATTCACCTGTGTAAAAGTAATGCACGTTTTTGTTGATAATAATTTCCATAGAACATGCAGTGAAGGACACCAAATTTTAGTTCGTGAAACCGCATGCAGTGCGCTATAAAGTATGGTTATGCTACGACCTTGCTTTTCCCGCCAATCGTTGCCGGTGCTAGTCGTGTTCGTAATAACGGTGCTTTAATTAAACAATTACACTAGCATATTAAACAATAGTAGTGCTAAAGTAATGCCACAATGTATGAAATCATGTGTATAATATTTGTAGTGTTATGTAGAGTTATGTTTGTTTCCTGTACAACTAGTAGTATCTATGCATGTTTTGATCTATCTCACGTTTTGTTTAAACAAAAATGCGTAGTTTAAACGAATGAAATATGTATGATTCATATATCTAATATGCGTAGAAGCTTCTTGTATCTTTTCTTGCGCCCCTCTTTTCGGTTCTTACCTGTTGAGTACCTGTACGAGCGGCTGGCATACTTATGCTTGAGACGATTTAAGTCGTTCATTGAACTTGACTTGCTTGGTAGTGGTCTGGCATTATTGTAATATCATCAAGTTCTAAAAGATTACGTGTCATATCTGTGTATTTCTTCAATTATGGAAGCTGAGCAACGATAATATGTTGACCATATTCATCATTTAAAGAAGGTCTCAATTTCTTGACTGTATTGTTGAACACGTAATTGAAAATCATTGGAATACAACCGTGACGTGCATTTTAAGGCTCTTATCAGTACACCTATGCGATAACATTACCACTTAACAATCAACAGAAGGTGATATTGTTGTTTTGTAAATTGGCTCATGAATTAATGTGAATGAGGACGTGTTTTAGTGATGGCAAAAAGTCAAAAGAGTGTGTTCAAAGCATATTTGTGTTGGTTATTTGGTGGTATCTTTGGTTTGCACTTATTCTATTTGGAACGTGATGTACATGCATTTCTTACATGGAGTACCTTTGGAGGGTACTGCATTGGATGGCTCGCGGATATCACTAAGATACCACGATACGTAAGGGATGCCAATGAGGACGACACGTTCATAAAAGAGTTTGTTAGTAAACTTCAAAAGCACAAAAAGGTAACACGTTTCCAATTTTATATTGCATCATGCACATAATTTTGCATGTTTTATTCATAGCCACCTTTTTCGACGAGTCGATTTACGTCAGCTATTATGGTCGCATATTTATGGGGACAAGTGGTACAACAGGCGATACCACAGGATGAAGTCGCTGGAATTGATTGGTCCTTTATGCATTGGCTGATTCCAGCTGCTGTTGCTCTTGGCGTGACAACCGTTGGAAACATTGGCAGGGAAAAGGGCTCCCTTTGGATCACGCTCTTTGTATCATACTTAACTTATTTATCTCGTTGGTACATTTTTGACGAAAGCATCTGGTTTGCTATAATGGTGTTCTCTTCAGCGTTAGCTTTTGATACATTCAGTAAAGAGTGGCGAAGGCAGCCACGAAAACATCGAGCATTCTGTAAGAGAGTTACTGTTCTTTTACTGTGCGGCACAGTTTACTTATCACTTCTTTGTGCATATTTCTACTTCAACGGTACAATCACCGATTCCAATGGGGATGAGGTGCCAGTGAGTGAAGCGCTACATCACTTCTTTACATCACCTTGGTGGACAGATCTTAAGCGATCGTTGTATGATCTCTACTTATTCGCCCAGCACAATGGCTGGTACGAAATCTGGAAGCAAATTATAGACTTGTCGGATGTGCAAGGCGAGTTGAATGCGTACAAAGTGCTCAATGTTAGTCCAACGGCTAGTCAGTCGGAGATTACCAGTGCGTGGAGAAAGCTGAGCCGCGAGAATCATCCAGATAAAGTGAAAGATCCCGATCTTCAGCACAGCGCACAGGAGCGATTCATGGAAATCCAGCAAGCATACGAAGTGCTGAGTAATATTAAAAACAAGCGACGACGGAAAAATAAAAAGTCAGTTACTGAGTAACATGTCTTTCAGATTCAGTCACAGACTCGTACTTTATTTTACACGTTTTAAATTATAAGTGACCTTATCGCACATTATTTATGGGTAATTCATGTTCCGCATTGTTGATGAGCGCCTCGAGAAGCGCTCTCATGTAATATATAAAAATGTCGATTAATAACAAAACGAACTAATGTATAATCAAGACATACTGATTAGGCCATAAGTACATTCTACACATACACACATTACAGGGCAATTGCGTTTAAAAAGGGGAGGGAATGAATGGCATTTACACATAGTGGTACGTTATCTAATAGTTAGTCATACATCTAATAACACTTTGGCATTTTAGCGAATCACCGTCGCTGTTCAATTCCATAATTGGTGCTCGTAGTGCTTTGACCACCACTGCTCACAAGTGTGATTTGCAGACGGGGTACAGTCAAGGGTCTTATCAGCGATTTGATAACAGGAGGCACAGACGGTACGGAGGGAAGGACAGGAGTACTTGCACAAAGTGCAGCTGAAGTCAATTGCGTTACAAGTCGCGCACTGGAAGTTGTTGATTCCGCGCTGCTCCCTGGCCCGGAGGACGTCCGAAAGACCTTTTTCAATTTCGATCTGATACCTATTTTCCAACAACAAAAAAGCCCTTTTAGTCATAATGATGTGAAATATAATGCGGTGAAATAAGCACCGGAATTTTGTGTGTATATCTGCGTAGGCGTAGGCGTTTGCAAGGGTAGAACATGTCCAACAGACTGTGCGCCCCAATTACCATACGAAGTAGAACGCTCGAGCAGCTTTTGTCTAGCGTGCTTTTCAATCACGTCCGCACACATATATCTGCCACAGAAACGCGCCCATTGATCGGCTCGTAGACCACGACCGTTATCTTTGAGCGTTGGATTAGCACCTGAAAGAGGAGGCGCATTATGTCCAGCATTCAAGCTCATAATGAGCAACTCACCAGCGAGCAGCAACATCTTTGCGCACTTGTTGCGGCCTTGCAGGGCGGCTTTCATCAGCGGCGTAAATCCCATATTGTTGCGCGCATCAACGTCGATCCCTTTGCAGCGCGCGAGCAACGTATGAAGGCAGTCCGCTTGTCCTAAATTTGCAATGCGTGTGTGTTGTGAAATGAGCAAGCAGCACAGGAGCTGTAATGATGCAGTACAATTTACCTGCCTGCGCAGCAAAATGCAATGCCGTGTTGCCTTCATTGTCCGGCTGATTCCAGTCTACGCCTCGTAACAATAGCACTCGTTCCAAAATATCCACGCTGCCGTTGGATGCCAAGTGGCTAAGAACCGTCTATAAATAAGCGCGCATCTATCAATCAATCAATCGATGATGACGGCGAAAGGAGCCGCCGCACGCTCACGTGCTGAAGATGCGGCTCACGTGCGCGCCCAACAATCGCACATCTCTTGAAATGGCTTTTGTTTCAAGCTGAATGCAGCAGCCGCTCGTCATCGAGATGCGCATAATTAATTATAGTCGCGATGCTATCGATTTCCCCCCTTTGGATTGCATTCGAGATTTCTGCAGATTCTAACAATATCTATGTTTATTTGCCTCGTGCATATTTCATTTGTCAATTTGCGTTCGAAGTGCGCTGAAAGCTATCCGATGTTTGGATGCATTGCATTTTTATTAATGCACGCGCTCGGCGCACCCGACTCGGGAGTTTAAATCGTTTTACGTCGAGTTATTGTTAATTAAAACGATGCGTTTTGGCGTTTTAATTTGAACGAATGCGTGCAGTATGAAACTGTTGGCATGAGATGAAACGCGGAACTTGTTATTAATGTTGTTTATTAATGGTTTCGTACACGGCAAGTGATTCTAATAATGATATAATTTATTTCCAGATGCGGCACAGCAGCAGCAGCAACGAACGACGACGCAGATGGAAGAGAATTTGGTTCATGGACTATTTATAAGCGCGAGCAAACGCATTCATTCCGGTTCGAGTATTGTGCGAGCAGCAGGTGAGTGAGTTTTATGCCGGCACCGTGTTAATGAAGTTGATCATCGCATTGCTAAATATTTACTTATTACGCGGCGTGCCACTGCAAACATGCACACAGTGCGCAAATTTGCGCGCGCGTTATTTTTACGAATGCACGGCTTTGTTGCGCGCGTTGCCGCGCTGCGGAAGATTAAATGCGTCGAATGTATATTTGCGTTCGGATTCAATCAGTATCAATTGAGGACTAATTGCGCTAAATACATCGATCAACAAGCAATCAACCAATCAACCAACCAACTTACTTACCCTGCCGCTCTTGTCGGTCGCATTGAGGTCAACCTCTGGAATGGGCGCACGTTCAAGAATCTCGCGAAGAAGGTTGTCTTCGCCGTCGGCGGCTGCTTTGAGAAGAAGCCGGCCGGCGGGTGAGACGAGGCCCGCCGCCCCCGCGTTGGCCGTAGGCGACAGCG
The DNA here is from genome assembly GCA_030264675.1 of Anaulacaspis nigra. Lineage (NCBI taxonomy): Eukaryota > Metazoa > Arthropoda > Insecta > Coleoptera > Staphylinidae > Anaulacaspis > Anaulacaspis nigra. Next base: position 41,183 of record JARJDV010007780.1, on the reverse strand, counting down.
TGCCGCGTGCGTAGCACCCGGTCGGATGAACTCTTGCGCGCACCCCCGGCGATGCCGCCACCGCTACAATCGTCGTCGTCGTGGTGGTCGAGTGGCCGCCGTGTCTCGGCTGCGAATAGCGACGCACCGCCGCTCGCGAATTGGAGGATGCTGCACAAGAGCAGCGCGCGCGATGCGAGTGCATATTCAAACTATAATTATCGCCGCCCTCTGCTTTCGGGAGCGCAAAACGAACTCGCCGTACCTGCGATCATTCGAAATCAAAACTAATGCGTTGTTTATTCCTGCAAGAAATTCATAATTAATGTACCGGAGATTTCCTGCCATTCGAAGCATTCGATTTCGGCGTGCTCGTAGCAGGAACGCGCATTGGCGGCAAACGCTGCCGGAATGAAGGTGCACGTCTCCGAGCATTGGAGGCGGTTGCATTGGTGGCGCTTTCCATGTAATAACCGCCGATTGCTCGGCGCCTGGTACACATTTCACCCTCAAGTGTCAGACTATTATATTTCGCGCGCGTGTTTAACTTGATTTCACCGCCTCGAGTTCTTGGCGTCCAACATAAGTGCCTGACGCTGGCTTGAATGTATGCACTTTAACGACTCATTCGCACGTGAATAACGTAAAAAGCTATTTGTTAAAGTGGAAGAAACCGCGCCACTTTTCTAATTGCATATTTTCACCGGAAGTTGAGAAAATGGCTGGCTTTCAATGTTGCTCCAGCTATTAATAATCGAGGGGAGACTAAGTTTGCTAGATGAAAAAGCAGGTGAAGGAAAGACCAATTATAACATTTCTAGTTCAAGCGAGAAAAACAAGTGAATTAATGCAAAGTTAATATAACAATCCAATTTGCATAATTAACACAATTAACCGACTAATCGATAGACCACATTGCATTCTATGAATTATTCAAATATGTTGACCGTGTTTGTGCGCTTTGCGAAATGTATAAATACTTGATAATTGATTTTTGCCAAGTGCGCACTGTGATTTTCTTGACTTTACATGTTGTAAATTCAATTTAAAAACCACGTAACATATTCTAGGGGGGAAAGAAAAGTTGAAAAGTTAGTGAGGTATTGAGTTTTAGTTGGGTTAATAGGTTTCACGCACTTATGAATACTTTTGACCTCGTTAGAAAATCACACGCGTAATGAATCAGCAGCGAACTTTAGTAATCTAACCGAGGGAACGCGTTCCATAAAACTGGCGAAAAGCACTTTCGTGGCTCTCGTTCTTGCCGTGGGAAAACCACGTGGAACATTCAGAAGTTTCGTTGCGATAGCGCACAACCCTTTTCTGATTTCGTCCATTAATGAGCATTCTTCCCTTGAGTTTATTAATACCCCAACTTTTTATATTAGCGCACAAAGGAAATAGTTAATCATAAATAAAGTCCAAGAAAAAGAACGAAAATCCATTCGTTTGAAATAAGAACTCTATTATTATAAATGCACTAAGATTCTTCCTCTGATAGACACGTCGTTAACGACACATCTGTTGACAATAGAGCCATTTAGTTGTTCTATTTTATCGCACTTTTAAGCGATAATAAATAAAGTTAGATTTCAATCGTATAAACTCGCGTTATTCCTTTGAAAAATTCTATTCGCTGAGTTTACGCGTCCTTGTGCTGAGCATTGAATATGCAGGTCTTGAACTTATTACCCACTGTACTTCTTTCGCAAATCAACATAATTATTCGGCAAGAGTTCGCGTCGAATTGTTACACGCTTCACGCAATCACAAATTGTGCTTGGAGTGATGAGATTTTAATTCGAATGAATGAAATGCTGCCTCTCAGAATTGCATCGCCGAGCAATGACAAAGATTATAACGAGCATATTCTATCCTCCTGTATTTTATATCTTTCTGGTACAATTGATCTTCAAATGCTATTACAATTACCATTTCATTCAAACCTCATAATCATTCATTCGGATCTTGCAGCATACTTAAATTCGACAAATATTATTCGTGAATTATTCCAACAAAAGTTACTGAAAAGTAAATTCATCTATATCAACCGTACTAATTTTATTCTCACTCAAAACGAGCGACTTAAAGCATACAAATGGTCACCTAATTTCCGAAATGAAATCTTTCGAATTTCTTTATTCCCTTATGAACCTTTGGCGAAGTATTCAAGAGATCTGGGATTTTATGGTGGCATTGAAAAGCATATTCTGGATGCTATTATCGATGGTTGGGATGTTGTTTATAAACCACATGGACTCAACTCGTGGGAGCGAATCTATGATGATATCATACGCAGAAAAAGTGATATTGGTCTTTGTGGTTTTTGGTTGGATGGAGTTCATTCCGAACAAGTAGATATTAGTAATTATTATCTGGAAGGATGTTCAACATTCATCGTTCCGAAACCGAAATTATTATCTCCGGATGTTTTGTATATCCTTCGTTCATTCCAAGCCAACGTGTATATTTTAATAGTGATTGTTATGGTGTTCGTTGCTTGTGCAATGCGAGTCCTTGCACGCAAGCAAACAATTGCCACGTACTTATTAATAGTCTACCAAATATTTATGAACGCATCTATGCACCGTATATCAATGAAAATCCCCATTAAGATTGTAATCGCTTCGTGGTGTTTGACAACAATTCTGATAAATGTTTTCTTCGCGGCTGGATTGACGCGCACCATGTCGTTTCCTAGTTACACGCGTCCTGTAAACACGATGAAAGATATGTTTGAACAGAATGTTCAATGGATTATGCGTAGTCCTAGCATCTATACGCTGATTAATAATTCGCCAAACTATTACGTGAGACATTTACCTGATTTGATCGCGGGCAGCAAAAGCACTGGCAGTTCAAATGCTGACTATTCACAATTTGCTGGTCCTGTAAATATAGTCATGAATTACGTTGATATTCCAGGAAACCAAATTAGGACATATGCAAATAGTGCGAAAATTTTGAAGGAATGCGTGTCCAGTAATTATTTCGCTTTTCCCATAAGGAAGGGGAGTCCATATAAGAAATTATTTGACTATAAAATTAATCAGATTGTTGAGGGTGGCTTAGTGCAAGTGTGGTCAGATATGGTTTATTATGAGAATTACAATGAAACCAAGTGGATACCACTACTATACAAGTTGTATCCAGATGAATCAAATAATATTATTATACTGGGCTTGGCACATATAGAATGTGCATTTTATATTCTGTTTGTGGGATATGTTTGTAGTACAGCAGTATTCATAAAGGAGCTACTATTTTAATTAGAAATGAATTTTAAACTGCAGGCTTTTTTATTCTATAAATACATATCTGATTTAATTAGTCCAATAATTTATTGCCCTTGGACTTTAATTTACTTGTAATGATTTCTTGTTTTTGTCTTTGTTGTTCAAGTAACATTTGCTTGTGTCTTTCCTCAGCAAAATCCACCTCTTTGGTCAATTGCATTATTTTCATCACAATTTCTTTTTGTTTACCAATTCTTTGCATTTGGCGCATTCCTAGTGGGGTTGGACGTCCATCTAAATAGGTATAATCTGCCTTATCTGTCAGTATACCACATGCATTGGGATTCATTGAAAGTCCTTTTTCTTTTCTCCATTTTTGTATAAGCAAACATGATTGAGATGTACTTAGGGATCTAGTATTTTGCAGTACAATGCCTAAAAGTCATGATATCATTTAGAAATAGCATTTTATTAGGTTTGTTTTATAATTACGCTTTAAGAGGACAGATGTGTTCATGTTTAATTATCAAAAGATATTTCACATACACATGTATTTTGTAAACATTAGAAGAGAGGTTAGAGCAAAGCAAATCATGTTGAAGGTGGCAGCACGTCCCAGGGCCTTTTAAAGTATTAAAGATTCATTGGATTTAAATTCATATATATATATATCTATATTCATTCCCTTTTGTTACCCTATTAAGGTGTAAAGTTATTTGTTACCCTATTAGGGTGAAACCGGCTCGGTGGCTGAGAGGGTTAACACTTTGATTGTGACCTGACGCCACGGGATCGAATCCTGAGCCGGAGATTTATCTTGTCGCCTCATCAGTAGTTATATATACTTATAATTATATGTAACAGTGATAAATGACAGATATCTGAATTATAAATAAATTATCGGCGATCAGGTAACTCACAGGGTGAGCCCTATCACGGTGCATAGATTTAAATTCATATGTTAGCAAAATTTATTGGATAAAATAATAGTACAAAACTTGGAGCTCAAACATCAAGATCATACAATTCATTCATACAGTTTCTACAAATAACACAGCTGTTTTTCCTAGCATGTTTTTCCTTTCGGGACACATAACATGCGATGAGCTCGGCGATTGCATCGGTTTCGCGATCATCCTCCTCCTCCTCCTCCTCTTCATCGGGCTACAATATAAAAGAGATGATATTAATGCAAATGGACCATTGGTGGTCCTCGTTTCTGCTTTGTACACTTACATTTCCAGGCCGGTCAGGTACTATAGATGCCCTGTTTACAAAACTATAAAATCGCAAAGAAATTATTTACATCTGATTAGAAATTGAGACATTCGCGGCGAACCGATATCGGGACATTTGGGACCCAGCGGAGTTATTTCGCCACAAAATCGATAAAGAAATGAGTTGTACGGAAAATAATAATACATATACATTTTCGAACGCTCGTCTAGTTACACTTTTATTTTGTTCAACACCTCTGACAAAAATACACTTTTATTTGGCTGAATACAAGTTATCGAAATAGTGTAGAATTATTAACACGGACAACACATTGGGCCACATGGCATCAATGGCATGCAGGGACTACATGGTCCGCATGGCCCGCATGGTCCACATGGTCCGCACGGGCCACATGGACCACACGGTCCGCAGGGACCGCATGGGCCGCAAGGGCCGCACGGACCACACGGCCCGCAGGGACCACATGGATTACACGTGGCTAAAGGCAAGAGTGACGAGCACGGGCCGCAAGAAGGGCCGCACATAGGTCCGCAGGGTCCGAAAGGTCCGCAGAACGGTCCGCATGGTGCCATCGGTCCGCAAGGTCCGCACTGTGTAAAGTAAATCAAGAAATTATTAAGAGTTGACGACAACGCTTGGTTTTGAAATAAGATTAAACTGAGCTTTTATTCGTTTTCCCTTTTCACACTGCAAATATTTCTAATTTGAAAGAATTGAATGCACCCAAATATTGATTGATTATCGAATGTCCAACGAAAGAAAGCCAAGTTGACTATTGCTGTGCCCATGCGCTATGCAGTTAACAAGGACAAGGTAAACAAGGACCGCAGGGTGAGCAGCAAGGTGGGCGCGGACCGCAGCCGGTGCTGCAGAGGAGATTGGGTGTGCAGCAGGACGATGGGAAGCAGGGAGTTGGGCAGCAAGGTGTCGTCGGCGGACAGCAGCCGGTCGACGGCGGGCAGCCGCGTGCTTGACCTCCCATCGACCTGCCGGCCGCCAGAAGTTTGGCGTAGTTCTCGAGTGCCGGGCAGCACTTGGCATCGGGCAGCGTGCGGCAGCATGGCGCGCCACGGCACTCCGTTCGCGGGCAGTGGTCTTGCAAGCCATTGTGCTTGATGCACTCGCAGCCCAGAATTATAATGCCTGAGCGCAGCTCGCGCGATTTGGTGCGTTTGCAAGGATTTACCGTGGGCGGGCAACAGCCTCCGCTTGGGCCGCACGGCGATGGGCAGGGAGGGCACGGTGATGAGCAAGGCAGATTGCAAGGTCCGCATGGGGAGCAGCATGACGAGGGCACGGGGCATGGCGGACAGCCACCCGGACAGCAAGACGGCATTGGGGATGGGCAGCCGCCTGGGCACGGTGTGCAGATGCCGCAGCACGGCGCTGGGCAGACAGGCGGCAGGCAAACTGGTGGACAGCCGACATTACAGCCACCGCATGGTGTCGGATTGACAGAAGGTGGCAGTGGAATAGGACCGCCGCATGGCGCGCAGCACTGAGGCCCACTGGGGCCACAAGGGCCGCACGGTCCGCAAGGACCGCATGGTCCACAAGAAGGTCCGCAAGGTCCACACGGCCCGCAGGGTCCACAAGGTCCGCAAGGCCCACAAGGTCCACAAGGCCCGCAAGGTCCGCCAGGCCCACAAGGTCCACAAGGCCCACAAGGTCCACATGGCCCACACGGCCCGCAGGGTCCACACGGTCCACATGGCCCGCAAGGTGGACATGGCCCGCATGGTCCGCATGGTCCGCATGGGCCGCACGGACCGCAAGGCCCACAGGGGCCGCACGGACCGCAAGGTCCACATGGGGGACAGCAAGGGCTGAAACGTAAGACACATCACACATTAACAGATCGCTCGCAAATGATAAAAAACTTACCCGCAGCATTTGTCGTCAATTTGGTCTACCAATGTCTTTAATCTATAAAGCAAAGAGCGTCGTTTATCCGAACAACTCATTGCTTATCAGTATATTTTCCAACAATTTTGCACTTAAATTTTGACTAACATGTAATCCACGCGTAATTTTTTGGATGTAGGTGTTTTATTGAAACATTTTTTTGTGAATTATAATTTTTTATTGGTTGCTTAGTTACAATCATAGCCAATGCGATTTGCCGTGTTTAAACGCAATCATTTCATCCACGTACACGGACTGTTGGATGTAATCTCGTATTTTCGTTAGTTCAAATTGCCACTTCTCATAAGCACTTTCAAAACTTTGCATTGTCTCGGCTTGATTGAAAACAGAATTAAAAGTGTCGACGGAATTTTCATACATATTAACGTAGTTTGTTGCAACGTCTGTCTGGTTTAGTGTTCCGTTTTGCATAGCCACCTCGGTTTGTGGAATACACTCGTTTGCCGCGCTTTCAACAGGAATCCATCTCAAATCCGGTGATTTTGCAATGTCTGTTGATTCTTCCTGGTATTCTTCATAATATTCGTCTTCGTCCTCTTCTGACCAGTAATTATCGTACTCTGGCTCATCTTGATTGGCTGCATACTCTAATAAGTCTTGTAACAAATTAACTGGCTCGGGCTGTGATTCTAGAACGTTTTTATCTTTTGTTTTGTTATCTTTAAAATTATAAATATCTGTCCAATCCGGTTTTGATTTGCAAACAATATGATCATAGGCATGAATAAACAAATCATCAACATCTACTGATAAATTATCATCGGTTTGGTCCATGCATTCTTTAGCTACATCTAGAAATTGTGATTCTTGTTTTAGTGACTGAATGAAATTCTCAATTCCTTTTGCGCATTTATTTTTATCTATATTTTCATCAGTCTCTTCAAGTAATAAGCTGGAAACATTTAATAATGAAATATTTCGCTCGCATATGTCCATTGTCGATGTCGCAACTCTTTTATTTGACATATCTTCACCAGCTGCTAACTTTTTTAAAAAGTCTAAACAATTCAAATCTTCAATTACAGTATTACTTTGAATTTGTTTGTTTGTTTCGCGAACGTCCTCAGTATTAATTTCACATGGAATTTGCGCTTCGTCCATTTCACATTCCGCTGACTCAATTTGCGGTGCTGAACACTCTTTAATGTCCTCTTGAAAATTAGGTATATTAATCTTTTTAGGTGCACCCTTGGCAGTTTCGTCTAATGTTCCATTAATACTCTCATATTCAAGAATATCACAACTCCATATGTCGGAAGGCAAGTTTGAATTTGGCAAGATAGGAACGCTCATATTACAACCACCAATAGCACCAATAATATTGCAAAACTTATTAACTTCACCGCCTTTTGAAGCAATCGTTACGCATACGCCTTTCGCTCCATATCTGCCAGCACGGCCCATACGATGTAAATAAATACTTTCATCATTCGGTACATCATAATTAATGACCAAATCTACATTTGTAGAATCAATTCCACGAGCTGTTAAATCCGTTGACAATATTATTCGGCATTTACAGTCGGTCAATTGTTTAAGATTCTTTATGCGCTCCTGCTGTGGTTGTGCTGCTGATATATAAATAGCTTTCCAGCCGTTTTTATTCAAATACGTGCATAAGTTTTCAGTACGAGTTTGGTAATTGCAGAATATCAGACATTGCGTGAATGAGATTTCTTTCAGTAAACGAGACAATTCAATATTTTTGATTTTCATTAGATGAATTATATTCGCATTGTGATTGGTGATTGATAAAAAGTGTTTTACTCCTAGCAAAATTGGAGTCTCCAGTTGAGTGGTAACATGCGTTGGGGCACGCATATAATTCATTAAAAATTTGTCTAAATCATCTGGGTACGTTGCGCTTACAGCCAACATTTGTTTATTCTTTGGCAAACGATGGTACACCATATTAATGTCTTCTTGGAAGTTTTTCTCCATTAAATTATCTGCTTCATCAAGCACAAAAAGCTTTACATGCTCTAAGCAAAGGACATTCTTCTTCAGTAGATGTAGTATTCTTCCTGGTGAACCAACAGCAATGTGGCATCCCTTGGCTTTTTGCAGATCTTCATTTACTGGAAGGCCACCAATGAAATATTCTACTTTTAGACCTTAAAATAGAAAATTACTAATTCTGTGCAGGCAGAAAGATATTAAAGTAAGCACCTTTAATATTTTCACCAATAGTCTTTATTACAATGCAAGATTGCATAGCAATTTCTCTGGTGGGTGCCAGTATTAATGCTTGAAGATGATCTTCTGATACATCTATCATTTCTAAGGTAATGACTCCAAATACTGCTGTTTTTCCAGTTCCAGATTTTGATTTAATAATGAGATCTAAAATCCACTCTTGTAATAATACCTGTACTATGAGTATATGATAAAAATGCTTACCAAATCCACATTTGCCCAAAGGTATAGCTCGTACTTGTATTGGACTTGGATATAAAAAGTTATGTTTAGTTAATCCATCCAGCAATGGCTTTGATAGATATAGACTCTCAAATTGAACTCCTCCTGTCTCATCAGCACATACATCTCTTGATCGAAACTCTTTTGTGGAATCCATAATATAATCTGATTAACTGAAAATCACAATATTGAACAAAGAACTTTTTGCTTAATTTGTTGAAATACAATAGAACAAAGGATAATACATAAATGTTACAATCTTACTCAATGTATCTATAACACATTCCCTCAATTGGATGAAGTAGCGCGATGGCCTTGTAAAGTACTTGAGGCTAACACAGTCCCTCGCAGTCTTCCATCACTGGGACCAACTGGGTTTTGCATGAAGAAGTTGGTTAAACTCAATTTTTGCTTATTCGAGTTAATATTTTTTCCCGTAGAATGCGCTACTACGCGAGCGAATTCTTAATGATTATTCGAATATCCTTTCGTTAAATCCGAAGTTCAACGAGATTAGGTGGCGCTGTCTAGAGAATTGTCATTTAACCTGTCATTTAATATATTTCGCAAGAGTGTTATGAGTCACGATTACGTTCACTACTGTAAAAGCTCTCAAATTTATTGTTTAAAGTGTTGTGATTTTAATAATTTTGTGAATGTTGAAGCACGTATGAAATTGAACATTATCGTTTATCTTGTTTTGAATTGCATTAACCAATATCGCCATTCGCTGTGGGTTTGAGTTTTTTAGGTGAGTTACTATTGTTCTCTTGATCATGGTGTAGCTGCCATATTGAATTCTCAAAATAGACGACGGCCCCTTCTGTCTTTTTTCGCGTAATACTTGCGGCTGATTGCGTATTGAATATAGATCTGTGTATGGCAGGTACGCCGTTATAAATGACTATGGATGAAACGATGTCGAAGATGGCATGCGTGCCACCACCACCGATTGCAAATTCGGTTGCTCAAATCAGTCAGCAACAACAACAACAGCAGGCTGCCCATCAAGTACCAACGCAAAACTCTTGGATGTACGGCTATCCATCCGTGTACTACCCGTTCAACTATGATCAATACTACGGCATGATGGGCTACGGGTATTCAAACCCTTACTCTAAGATGCCTGCGCCCCAACAAAATAACACATCTGCCAAAGTGGAGGAGAGCAAAGGAGTCACTCCACCTGTAAATCCTCCACTTCCGCCAGGTCCTCCACCTCCAGCTACAACTTCATCAATTACCTCTCCACAACAAACACCAAATACATTTAACGCCGCGAAATTCGGTGGTATCCGATTCACACTCAACCCGCGTCCTAATGGAAATCTTGCGCAGCCCAACAATTCTCTGAATAGCGGCGCCGCGAAGAAAAAACGTAAACGTCAACAGAACAAACAGAATCAGCAGTTCCACCAACTTCAGCAGCAGCAGCAACAGCAACAACAACAACAGCAGCAACAGCAGAATCAACGTTCACTGCAACCATCACAATTTCAATTTCCACATCAAAACAATTTCTTTACGCCTCCTCCATTGCCCCCGCCCGAGCAAAAGCCAGCGCCGCCGCCCGAGAATATGCCTCCCTTGCCGCCACTACCTCCAGATACGTCAAAACCACCTCCGCCATTGCCTGCCGCCGTCGTGGCCAAAGTGCCACCGCCGCAGCCACAGCCGGTCAAAATTCCAAATCCGTACGACAATCCCACAGACAATTGGCCGGAGGAATTGAAGGACTATATTAAGCGTTCATACGCGCGGTGCAAAACGAAATTAGATCGGGATCAGGTAGACATTGTTCTCAAAGGGAAAATTACTACTTCGACGACAATGGGTGATCTGTACGTGCGCGACTGGAAAAATGAGGCGCTCCCTAGCATTCAGAGCGAACGCAATAATCTTGTGCCGAAGTTGGTCACCGGTCACTTGACGCAATATCAAAATCCGCCCAAGAAGGGCCTTTCGGCGGCGATGGGCGCACGCTTGGGCGCCCGGGCCTCCACCCTTCGCGGCCATTCCTCTTCCAGATCCCCCTCGCGCTCGCCAAGTTTTCGAAAGACGTCTCGCAGCAGGAGTCCACGACGTCGTCATTCCTCTAGGTATTATCACCACTTGCTCTCAGCATGTACCCATTCTCATTGTAATAATGCGTTTTCGATTTGCAGTTCTTCTTCCAGTAGTCGAGATAGTTACGTTCCGATAACGAAATCCCCGAAAAAGAGCGCAAAGGGAAAGGTAGCAGATAGGTTAGGCAACAACAACAATAAAAAGCTTTCAGCAAACAATAAAGTGAGCAAGAAACAGAATAAGAAGCAGGAAAAGAAAGCGCACTTCTACAGTCAGTTAGGTTGCGTCGAGGAAAATTCGCAGCTGCTTGAGCAGCGTGCGGCACGGTTTCATGCGTCGGCGTCTTCAGCGCCGAAAAACAACAAACTCTTTAATATGAATATTGATAAGTTTAGCGAGGATAGTAACGGCGACTTTGACTGGACCGAATTTCATATCGTCGGCACGTGCCAGGACGTGGAGAAGTCGTTCTATCGACTGACAAAGGCGCCCGAAGCTTGTGAGGTTCGGCCAGTTGAAGTTCTCAGATTCTCCTTACAGAATGTCAAAACGCGATGGCTGGACAAACCGGATTACTTCTACGCTTGCGATCAGCTCAAGTCCATTAGACAGGATCTAACCGTAAGACGAAGTTACAAATTACACAAATTTGCAGCTCTAAATCAACGCTGTGTCGCTCTTAGGTTCAAGGTATTCGGAATGATTTTACAGTTGAGGTGTATGAAACACACGCCCGTATTGCGCTTGAGAAGGGCGACCACGAGGAGTTCAACCAGTGCCAAACGCAACTCAAAGCTTTATACGCTGATATCGGCGGTAGAAATAAGAATGAATTTATTGCGTATCGTGTGCTCTACTACATTTTCACGAAAAGTACTTTAGGTAATTTGTCGCCTATCTTTCCTGCCCGCCCCTAGCAATGCCCAATAATAACTCGTCGTTTTTAGATATAATGACTGTTATGAAATCTTTGATGGACGATGATAAAACGGACGAATGCGTGAGCTTTGCTTTAAAACTGCGCTCCGCATGGAGTTGTGGTAATTTTCACAGGTTCTTCAAGTTGTATGGTGTGGCGCCAAAGATGGCCGGATTTTTGGTCGATTGGTTCATTGATCGCGAACGCAAGGAGTATCTTAAATGTATAATTAAAAGGTGGGCATACTATCTAGTTGAACATGCTTAATAGTTAGCATGATGCGATATCTCACAACTGTTACCGTAAATAATCTGCTTTTCCTCTTCAGTTACCGGCAAAACATTCCTGTGCAATTCGTTGCTGGAGAATTAGCGTTCAAGACGCTGGATGAATGTCATGCGTTTCTTGAACCATTCGGTATGAGTTACACAGACAGCATACGTTCGCAAATAGACTGCAAGAGTAGTATGTCCGCTATAATAAATATTTAAGTCAGTAGCTTTCCTCGGAACAGCTCGGTTTTCGCAAATATTTTCGTTGTAGAAAATAATTTTAATCAATTTCCCTTCATTGTTTTGAGAGATCAATCTCACTCTCTAAGATATTTATTTATCATGGACATAATATGTTGCAAGTCAATGTTAGTCATATAATGGTTATTATTACTTAGTTGAATTTAGTTTAAGAAATATTTCACGTTCTGTACATATGTACATATATCTCTCATGAATAATTAATTACAAATGTAGTTAATTATGCGGCGATGAGAAACAGAGCAATACTCTCAAGTAACAAACTAGCAAATAAATTCGTGCTTCATCGTAATGCGATCATTGTTCACTGACTCCTTGCTCATAAGTAGTAGTTGAAAAACGCACGATGCTATTCCGGATTTTGAACTTGAAAAAAATGTTTTTTAAGCGAGTTTTTTTTTAAGTTCAATTTCTTGAAGAGTGTTGACTCGCTGCAGCGGAATGCGCGCGTTTGTCGCGCGCTGCATTTGTGAAGCGATGACGATTCTAATAATCATGTTTTATGTATGAGGGATTACTCATCAATTCAGGCCTGTTGTGTAAACACGAAGCGAATGACCCAATGCTGTTCCAGAATTGCTTGATGTGCTGCTAGCGCACAAGTCTCAAGCACAACAAATGCCGCGCTTGTTGTCTTTTGCGCCCGCAGCCGATAGAAATGAATGCGTACAGTTGCTGCGGTTAGATAAATATTTAATTTACAACGTGATAAGATAATTTCAAGTCGTAACGCATTTTGCGGGCGGGTGCCGTGCGTGCGTGCTCGACAAGCATTCGAAGAGTGTCTGGTGTGCGATGGCCGATCACAAGCCGAGGATTGTAGCGTTCATACCGAAGCGGGCGCAGGTTGTTGAAGTGGACGAAGAGGCGGATGAAGAGCCGGACTCGGGCTACAGCGGCGAAGAAGTGAGGAACATGAGGCAAGAACAACAACCACTACCTAGCATGCAGCACTTGGCTGACAATAACAATGCAGCGACCCAACAAACTCGCGCAAACAAAGCCAATCCTCTGACCAGCTCTACCTCCACAACACTTTCCAGTAGTCAATCCAATGACGAAAGCACGTTGCTCAAGCATGCCGAACCGATACCAAGTGATCCAAGAAAGAGCGTCTATGAAAATATCCCCTATGAAGAAAGTCGAATAAACAATTTACCAAAGTATAATGTGCAGCCAAGTGAATGTACAGCCGCTCCTATCGCTAGCATAAATCCAAAGAAACTTAGTTTTAACGCAATCGCGATTGATGATGACGATGAGGATGATGAAAAGTTGAGACTTTTGCGACGAGATTACATGTACGACAGTGTGCGGGATAGGAATGCGTGCTTGGTGGGCCTGAAAAGAGGTAATGTGTTTGTTGAAGTAGAACGGTAGTAATGAAGCTTTGGCGATGTAGGACAAACGTGTGCATTTCATGTGGGAGTTGAATATTCATTACACATTCGCTATATTTAGAAATACACAGTGCAAAAGCAAAAATGGCGGCCGCAAGTCCGAAGTCGCCCAAACCTGCAGTGAGTAAACCTGATAAAGAGGAGTCTATTTGGGATAAAATAGGCACACTAGGACGAAAAAAGCGTATTAAGGAAGGTACTGTCATTTTCATTCAAAATTATCAATTCAAATGCGCTTGTTTGCTAGTAATAGGTCGTGTTCAGACACGCCTATTACGTCACTTGTTTTGTAAACATGCGAACAATGTGTTCAATTATTTCATTTGTTTTCGTCCGCAGTTCAAGAGGTGCAGGAGGAAGGCAAGAATGCGATTGATTCGCCCGGTTTCCCGCATATGCATATTATATCGCCTGAGGATTATGATTTAGGTATAATAATTTCACCTCTTAATATTTCTTGATCTTAAACCTGAGCTTCCAGAGGAAAATGAAGAAAGATGCATGATTGATAGTAGCACTTATACAAACCCGCAATTTCTTAAGCTTGTAAAAGTATTGGTTGATTGGATTAATGATGAGCTAGCTTCCCAACGCATTATTGTACAAGATCTGGCTGAAGATTTGTATGATGGACAAGTATTACAGAAGCTGCTTGAGAAATTGACGGGGGATAAGTTGGACGTGCGTGAAGTAACGCAATCAGAGGAAGGACAAAAGCAGAAATTACATGCTGTGCTAAGCCATTTCAATTATGTCCTGGGCTTGTCAAGGACTGGTTCCAAAAAGTGGAATGTTGAAGCAATTCATTCCAAAAATATTGTGCCCATTATGCACTTGCTAGTAGCTCTTGCCAGGCATTTCCGGCCGCCAGTTAGACTCACAGAGCATGTCAATGTTCAGGTGGTCATTGTGAAGAAAGTAAATGGTAAATTAGAACATCATAATGTGACTGAAGTTATTACCACTGCCTATGATGATGTTGGTATGAGATGCGAACGCGATGCGATTGATGCTCTATTTGATCATGGTCCAGATAACTTGCAAGTTGTCAAAAAGTGTCTTGTGACTTTTGTTAACAAACACCTGAATAAAATCAATTTGGAAGTCACAGAAATTGAGACGCAATTCCATGACGGCGTATATTTAACCTTCCTTATTGGTTTACTGGAGGGCTTCTTTGTACTGCTACATAGCTTCCATCCAACACCCAAGGACTTTGAACAAAAAGTACACAATGTGAGTTTTGCCTTTGAGCTGATGGAGGAAGTTGGAATATCAAAATTGAAAGCCCGCCCTGAAGGTAATAGTCTATTATTTTTGTGTCATTTGGAATGATTCAACTGTTTTATTTTGCATTTACAGATATAGTCAATCAGGATTTAAAGTCAACTTTAAGAGTTTTGTATGCTTTGTTCTCAAAGTACAAAGTTTGCGAACAAAATGTTTAAAGTGTTGCACTTTACTTCCAAACTTAACAAAATGTGTGCCTTAACACTTTTAATTTATTGACCAAATTATTAAAAGTTTTTCTTAAGTAATATTTATTAAACCAAATAATCGTAAATAACATTAAAGAATGGAATCTTAATAAATGTTAATCATCATCATCCATTGGCACATTTTGTTGGAGTTTGTCCAGGACTTCTTTGGGTGCATTGTTTAAGAATGCATTGTATTGATCTGGTATTGTTTGAAATGTTTTGATCTTGCTCCTCAGTTTCTTCCAGGTCTCTTGATTGTAGTTTCTCCTATCTTTTGCCATTGCCTTATAATCCAAACCATGTTTGGTCAACATGTAAGTTAGAAACTCTACTTGTCCTTTAGGAAGTTTGAAACATCTTTGCCTTGGAGCTTTGGCTTCCTCAATAAGGGCTTTAAGTGCTTCACTCTTTGGTGCTTCCTCTGTTTGCAAGTCTTCAACATCCCACTCAGAGGTCTCACCAATGGCCTCTTTGAACTTTTTAATTTTTTCTTTCTTATTTATACCTAATGCCTTTTTGTCATTAGGGTCATAGCATAATCCAATGTTGGCCATATTCGCTCGTGATGATTTCTTGTGGTCCCATGCTTCTTTAATTTGTTTGCTAGAAGTAAACAATTACAAGGTGATGTTTTCAAAATATCCTAAAAGTTATTTACCAAGCAATGTTTCCAGGGTTACAAATTTTATTCCTAAGACGTTTACGATTCACATTGAAACGGTATACTTTTCTTTTACGTTGTCTTCTTAATTTCACCATTTTTCTTGTAGTTTATTACTTTTCACCACAAAAACAATACTAAAATGGAGGTTAAATGAGCACATGAGCACGTTGTGAAAGTGACAGCAGGCAATGGCAGGCAACCTGGTGGCGAATTTCGTTACGTAAAGAACACCCATTAAGTGAGGTTAGGATTATTGTACAGAGAAGTAGTGTGCTGTGGATGGCGGTTAGCGTGATCTTCGTTATTCTAAAAGAGTATAGATCGGTAACGTGCATTTAAAGTGCATCGACGAGTGCAATTCTAGTTTATGTAAGTTATTTCAATATTTCGTTAAACAGGCGATAGTTTTAAGTCGCATATAAAACGCAAGACACTTCCCAAATGACTGATGGTGTTACGGAGCAGCTGAAGCAATTCGTATTTACTTCAAAGGTAAACGTGAAAGGCGAATATCAGGAAGAAAAGCTGGAAATTATCATTCCTGAGGTATTTACTGTTGGTTCTATTACTATCGGGCTAAGGTTTATCTTAGTAGGTTACGTTTTCCAAGGGTCTGTTAACATGATACTTTAGCAGACTAAATAGCTTTCAATGATCTAATACTACGTAGACTATTGTCATCGAGATAGAACATGTCAAAATTCCAAGTTAAATTCTTTGTATCCTAAAAGCTATAATATTTTCTTGGTTAATTTTAGAGGTTAGCCACATATTTAATTAATCTGGTATTTTTTAAATTGTAGTTACTACAAGCAAGTTACTCATTCTACACTTGGCCTTCTGCTCCTGTTCTTGCTTGGTTTCTGTGGGAAAACCGTCAAGAAATCGTGAATAAAAACATTCTTGAGATTGGCTCAGGCACTGCACTTCCTGGCATTCTTGCAGCAAAGTGTGGAGCTAAAGTGACCCTCAGTGACTCACTTACTTTGCCTAAATCTCTTGCCCACATTCAACGAAGTTGTGCTCTAAACAATTTAAAGTTGAATGAGCACATTAAACTTATTGGACTTACTTGGGGGTTGTTCTTGAATAATCTTGAAACTCTAGGTGATATTGATTTCATTTTGGGTTCTGATTGCTTCTATGATCCAACTGTCTTTGAAGAGATACTTGTAACTGTCTCATACATCATTGACTTGAATCCAGGTGCAAAATTCTTGTGCACCTACCAAGAACGCAGTTCTGATTGGACTATAGAAGCACTGCTTAGTAAGTGGAATTTGAAGTGCCAGGTGCACTCCATTGCTGAGTTGGGATCAAGTTCTGGATTTGATATCCACAAGTTAATTGGCGATCATAGCATTCAACTTATTGAGATTTATCGTTAAAATATGGCCACATCTGCCCGTCAAGCACTCAAATTGTACATTGGGAACTTGCCATGGACAATTGGTACATCTGAATTGAAGAGTTACTTCAGCAAGTTTGGTCACGTCAATTCGGCTTCAGTTGTTTTTGATAAGAACACTGGACTCTCAAGAAATTATGGATTTGTAGTGTTTAGCAACAAGGACGGATTCGATAACGCTACAAACACTGCAAATCATACACTTGAAGGGAATTACCTAAAGGTCGAAGCTGCGAATTAAGCGAATGTTTAATTTGGGGGTGAAATAGTAAAATTAGTTAGTAGTATATGTTAATAAATAATGGATACGTTTAGCGATCTTAAGGAGTTGGGGATTGAAGAGGAAGGAGAAGAAAACATTGAGTTTCAAGCTGCTGCCAGTCATATACAAACAATCGCATCTACTATAAATAATACGCTCTTATTACGTTTGTATGGGTTTTACAAACAGGCTCTTGAGGGGGATTGTCATACACCAAAGCCTAGTTGGTTTGATTTCAAAGCCAAAAGTAAATGGGAAGCCTGGAATGACTTGAAAGCAATGTCCAAAGATGATGCAAAGGAGAAATATATCGAGCTGGTGAAAGAGATACAGCCCAATTTCATAAGTGCAACATCTTCAAAAGGCCCCAAGGAGTCATGGGTTATATTTTCAACGATGCAGAATCCCGATGGCGAAGACAAGACAATCGATAATGAGGCTGGCTTACTTCACTTTGTCAAATCTGGCGAATACGATGCAGTTAAAAAATATTTTAATGAATCCGCCAATTCTGGCTTGGATATCAATGCTTTAGACGATAGCGGCATGGGATTAATTCATTGGGCAACTGATCGCGGCTCTTGCGATATTATTCGAATACTTATTGAGCATGGAGCTGATGTGAATTTGCGTGATGTTGATGGCCAAACGCCCATTCACTACGCATCAAGTTGTGGTCATTTGGACTGCGTAGAAATGCTCTTGGCGCAACAGGCAGATCCTTTTGCTAAGGACAATGATGACTTGGATGCATTTGCTGCAGCAAGTGATGACTCTGTAATGAACGTGCTCCAGCAATACAAGAAGTGAATTTTATACTACTTTATTGATACAATGAACAACAATTATACTGATCTTGAAAGTATTGACTGCATTCTTCAAGCTGTTTGTGTACTGCTTTGCATTTAGTATATAACTTCAGCTGGTCCAATATGACCTGAACGGATAGGTTGTCTTCTACTCTGCAATTCCGATTAATGGGTAATTTCCGATTGATAGCTATGGTAACTTCAATCAAAGCAAGAACTATTTCTGTCTCACTGGCATTTAATTGTTTTCTTTGGAATTTGTTCAGGTAGATGGTGAATGTTTGCAGTGAGGTGATCAGAGACTTTAAAACATGTGGTGCGATTTCTTGAAGACCACTTACGAAACATAGCATGTTCATGTACATATCCTTGTGCTGTGAGGGTTGGTCTGAGGTCCAACATTGCAGTTTATTAACCAGCATATCAGCCAATGGCATTAGCTGTGTTCCTAGTGGAGTGTCCTGTTTTCCATAGTCCAGAATGAAAATGATATTGACCAGTTTCTTGAAGTATTCGTAATAGTTGATCACATCCGAGGCAAAGCAGTCTTTTCTGCAAAAAATCAAATTGCATTACATGATGTGTTTTCGATGACCGGACGGAAATGTCATATACTTGTAAATGAGCATTAGGTAATTAATCCACAACTTTACTTCGTTAACATGTTTTGACCAGAACTGCAAGACATCGGTAACTATGTTTGTATTCATTATTGCAGTTTAAATAACTTATATAAATTATTGTTATTGATTTCGGCGCGTCGTACGTGTTTGAAAAGTACGGTCGAAGGGTTGCCTACATCGTTGCGAGTGTACACGTTGATGAAGTTTTTTGAGCATGCGTTCATTACTATTGTTCGGCAATGAAGAACTTGTAGCATCATCAACGAACAACCTGCTCTCGTGGCCCGCCGTTCCGCGTATGGATTTCGATCTGGCAGTGTGCGATTGCATTACGTTGAGTACGCGTGGTGTTTACGCGGTGTAGTTTTACCACATGCGTGTTTTGTAGTTGCAATTGGATCCGAATGAAATAGATATCATCGCCACTCGCCGTCTTCAGTTCTGCGCGACGTTTGCTGGTCAATAATAATTCACGTCGTTACGCCGCAGATTCATTGGGATTTAGTCGGCTGAAATGGCGCTGCTGCGATACACAAGAGATCTTTTCCTGCGAGCAATATGCGTGGTCTACCTGTTTGCATTCATCTCGTTCTACGTGCAGATTCCAGGCGAGTATATCACATCGTTTATAAATAACGGTGAGCATGCTGACCTTCCCAAATTTACGTAGGTTTGTACGGCGATCACGGGATTCTGCCGGCAAAGGCAGTTTTAGAAAACAGCAAGCACAAATCATTTGCTGATAAGGTGCACTATGAACCAACGTTGCTTTGGATAGCTTCTTACATTGGTTTGGATACAAATTATGCATTGGATTTGCTTGCGTTGCTTGGCACTTTTCTGGCCTTTACTGGGTATGTAGTTGTTTGATGAACTCAGATAAACATATTGATACAAACACAACATATTTACTT
Organism: Anaulacaspis nigra; assembly: GCA_030264675.1. Classification (NCBI taxonomy): domain Eukaryota; kingdom Metazoa; phylum Arthropoda; class Insecta; order Coleoptera; family Staphylinidae; genus Anaulacaspis; species Anaulacaspis nigra. The sequence goes on along the minus strand of JARJDV010007780.1, from coordinate 21,305 downwards.
ATTGCCTATGACAAAAATGTTGCAGTTTTGTTTCACAAAAGTTTTGTACCATACCGCTGTTTGCTGGCTTATGGTCACTTTACTTCTCATTGTACCAAGTTGGCCAAGTATTTGTACAAACACAGTGGTAAGACTTAGTTGTAGTAGTTTGTTTACATATCAGCTAACTCTTTTTCATGCTTTCTTTTAGGGATGATCTGCTTCTGGAGACTGGCTTCCTATGCCTGTTTGTAGCTCCGTTGCTGCCAGCCAAACGGCGAGGCCTGAAAGTACCGCCTTGCGATACAATTTGCATGTGGCTTGTGAAATGGCTGCTGTTCCGCTACATATTTATGTCAGGTGTTGTGAAGCTGATAAGCGGCTGTCCCAAGTGGTGGGATCTAACCGGTGAGTGATTTATACGTGTAGGATGCAAAAGCGACATGATTTATTAACATTCATTTGCAGCACTTTCGTATCACTTTCAATCGATGGTCCTGCCCACGCCGCTCTCGTTCTATGCCCACCACTTGCCCATGTGGGTCATGAAGCTGACCGCCGTTTTCGTGCAAGTGTCCGAGCTTGTTTTACCGTTCTTCTTCTTCATACCAGTGCGCAGTGTGCGTGTCACTGGTTTCGTTCTCCAAATACTGCTGCAGATTGTTATCGTACTGACAGGCAATTTTTCATTTAGCAACTTGCTTATTGTTGCCCTTTTGATTTCGCTGTTGGACGATCACTTCTTCTATAAGATCCGCAATGCGAAAACGCAATCAAGCCGGATTATACCACGCACTTTCAATTTCTTGCTGCATGCAGCTCTGGGATATGCGGTATTCATGCTGTACAAATTCAGCATTAATGAGAATCCAACGAAGGTGGGTCCAGTTGATGTCCAGGTTCGATTCACGCGGGAGCAGTTCAACACCTGGCTGCAATATTCAGTAGTGGTAGCAACGTTCTTAGGCTCGACAACTTTGTTCATGACGATTTTGAGAGCACTTGCCAAATCAGTGAACGAATATTCCGGATCGTTGAAGTACACGAATATCGTGAAGACTGTGCTTTTTGGCGCCATTTCACTATTGCTCTTTTCGGGCAGTTTAGTACCATTGCAATCTCTGCATAAAAGTACGAATAATACAATTCAAGTGGCTCAAAGAACATTCTACAATCGCCTGCACAAATTACACGCAATCAACGAATATGGTACGTTGTTCAGGCAAATGTCAGGTGTAAATGGAAGGACTGAAATAGTTATCGAAGGATCCAATAATCTTGAAGGGCCTTGGGCTGAGTATAATTTCTTATACAAGCCTGGAAATGTTAATCATTCACTACCTTTTGTCGGTATGATTTTTATCAATCAGATTACAATTGTCATCAAATGTGTATTATTTACAGCTCCTTATTCGCCACGCTTGGATTGGCAAATTTGGTGGGCAGCTGCATCAACTTATCAAAAAGAACCATGGATAATGTCGTTTGCCCACCGTCTTCTGGACGCACGTCCAGAAGTACTTCATTTAATGAATGCTTCACCTTTCGGGCTAAAGGCACCGAAATATGTTCGGGCGTCATTGTATACCTACAAGTTTGCACCGCTGAAGGATAATTACGCCTGGTGGAAGCGCGAGAAAGTCGTTGAATACTTTCCAGCATTTACAAAATCCTCCCCAGCTCTGGTGGATTATCTCATTGCACGGAATCTCATGCCGACACCGAGCAGGGAGGAAATTAATCCAATTTGGAAGCAGGTGTTGAGCGCAATTCGCTTCTTCACTAGTCAAATTGAAGGCACTTTGCTTCTGTGGTCAGTGTTCTTATCTGGCTGCATACTCATATTGACATCATCCAAAGTTAAATAGTACATAAACTGATGATATTCATCTTGTTAGAAAGCTCTTACACCCAATACAACATTATGATGAAATGCAATTGAGTGAGGAACAGTCATTTTAAATATTAATTGATGTCCAAGGCTATCTCTCATATAGGTACAAAGGATTTAAATACCTCAGCACCCTTTTAAGCCAGTGTGATTGTGTGTATTATTTTTATCTAGGATGTGTACTAATGCAATAAATTTTGGTATATTAGCATAATTTATTTAAAATGATGTACAGATTCATGGCACATTTACATCAGTTTTTCTGGCATTTGTATAATCAACCATGCATTGTTTGAACTTGCTAACAATATCTTGGCATTTTCTCCAATCTTGTGTGGCTGCTATGCACTCCTACATAAATTAATATGGCACAATTAGACTGCTTGACTAATATTTATACTTGCATTAATAATTACTTGCACTTTGTAGTGGAGGTCTATGCAGCCAGTTCGCTTAAGCATTTCTTCAACTGGATCTGATATTTCTTGAACACCATGCTTTGGAGGGGGCATTGCAGGTAATGGATTTTAAGGGTATCGTTACCTCCTTTTATGTTAGCGGGGTGAGGCAATTTCATTTGAGTAATATTTAAATGATTTGCAGTATATGAACTGTTTCGTGCATTCTGAAAACATTGAGGTTTTGTTTATTTGAACGTCTGTAAACGTTCTCCCTGGATGTCGCTGTCTAAATATCCATATAAAATAGAGGATTCGGAAGTATTGCTAGAAGATGCCATAATAGAGGACTTAGATACGTAGTTATCGACATACCTAGTAGAAAAAGGCATTATTGTCGTGAAAGCAATATTTTGAATTACCCGCTCTTAAAAGCGACTGTAGTGCCACCATTCACTTGAGCTCCAAGTGCATGCGCGCACTTGCCGGCTTTATTCCCGCCATCCCCGTCGTTTAGATTGTAGTACACGTCGATTCGTGCTGTCCGAATAATATTGAATTTAAACAAAAATAATGGATTAATCAAGGCCATTAAAGTATAAATATATTCGAAACGCTTTACCTCTTCTTGTCGACTCGGGCTAATTACAAGAAAGTGTCAATAAGTTGGATATTCAAATATACCGTCAGGGTGTCTTACCGGCTGTAAAACCGCGAAGATGGAAGTTGGCTACATGTACCAGGTTGGTGTTTTAATTGTTTTACGTATGCTAATTGCGTGTATTAATGGATTAATTAAAAAGATTCTGTGCAAGAATCTTTGAGTTAATTAATTCTAGGATAGCTGCAACCACTAAAACGCACCGGTTCATTTTTTTGATCTTGTTTGTTATATGCAGATTCACATATTAATTGAATTCAGTACCGTAATAATTGTATTTATGGATTCCTAAGTGCCTAAATGAGCAATAATTGCCGTTACAGCAGTGTATTTTCAAGAGTTTTTCATACGGTTTGTTAGTGTGCAAGTTTGCGCAGGTTCACCTGTTGCAATCACTGGCTTAAGTTTCTCCTAGAGTTAGAAAGAGATGCAAGAGAATTTAGTTTTGAACGTGGCGAGGTGCGAAAATTTTATCTTTGATAAGACGGCAAACATGAGGCATAAATCAAGTTCAAGCACTTTTAAAATTTTACATGCGTGAACGCGTGTATATTTGAATACATTAACAATACACTTGCATGTGCATTGTTTATGCATTCCAATATATGTGGATGCATGTTTATTGTATATTATTAAAATCTTTATTATTAGATCATCTAAATCACTCATTTCCGAGGAAGTGAAGTCATGGAAGGAGTCATTGTCATGTTGCTTTAATCCACTTGAAGGCTCTGTGATGCATTATAATGGTGGGTAGCTGAAAATCATTTCAACGAATGGCGTATATTGAATTGATTTCTTTGTAGCTGCTTCCCAACACGCAAAAATGTTGCTCTTATGTGAATATCCATGAGGAGTGACGACCATTTGAAGATGTGCACGGTACTGTGCGTTACAAGGTATATATTTATAGTTTTGTTATTAGTTAACTAACGAATTGTATTTGTAGGTATCGTTATAATTTCGCGAGTCGTGAAGTCTTCCTCCTCGAATAAAACAATTTAATGAAATTGTTGTTTGCGGGTGCGCTTAAGATCATTGCTGAGAGGCAACGATGGAATCGGTATATTCAATCCAAGAAGGATGGTCCTATCATGAGGGTTCACGATGCAGCGTTGGACAACGTTGGGACGCTCAGCGGGGCAACTGCTCGGAGTGTTTGGTTACCCCCTTGTAATGCTTGCCGAAGAGGAGATGCTGAGTTCAACAAACTGTTGGCTCAGCAACTACCCTCAATTCAACAAACTGTTGGATTGAGTGGCTAAGGTACTGTGCGCTAATTGCGGATGTCTTCCGGTTAGAGTTCAATATTCAATTAAATCGATAGTTTCAATTAATAGTTGCATGAAAAGAATTAAGAATAGATTCATTCAAGATTGTATATGACGATTAAACGATTCAAAGTTTGTAACAAAAGAAATAAGAACACATTCGGTAACGGTTGCATTACATAGGTTCAACAAACTGTTGAGCTTGACGACTACCCTCAATATAACAAACTCTTCGATGAGTTACAAGTAGTATGATTGCAGTAGTCTTCTTAGTCAAAGTTATAATTCAACCAACTTTACAGTTTCAATGCATGACATGTTTTTTTTTACAATTTTCATGCCGCGATTATAATACATATATTAAATTCACGCGTCGGGAGTTATTTGCTGATCAAATTTGATTCAGAGATTTACAATCGCGAAAGGACTACACAACGGTCCCAAAGCATTTACTGATATTATTTTATCAGTATTATATTTATAACTGTTTCAATAATTGTCATCGCAAGGTGTGGGTTGCGTCACCTGCATCTTGCGACCTTAACACCATTGCATCTTAACTTGTATACTAACCCTTAGTGTGATTTTGCACGTGTTAAAGCCCGTAAGGGAGCCTGTGGGGTGGACATATGTTTGGGAGTAGCCACCCTCAGGTCACACTGTTATGGCACGTGCCACATTAATTCGCTTTCGCGTTTCATCTAGAAATTTGTGATAGGATTTTGGCGAATTATTAGGCGGAAATATGATAGGTAGCAGTTGTCTTCCTCCTCTATCCGCCTCACCACCTTTGCGCTGGATTGATATGTATTTTTTGCCCTTTATATGTTGCTTGATTAATCTTTTGCTTTCAGGGCGGTGAGACGACTTTTTCTTTTAGCGCGTAAATTAGTTTTAAGCACCAAGCGCCGACCGTGTCCCTTACATGAACTTTGCATTTACTTATGTGCACTTTTTATTTCAGTGATTTATAAAACGTAAGTTTTTAAACAATTTTGTATTAAGCATGTAATGAAGTATCCGGGCAGCATTTTGTCATTAGACAACTTGTTGCGGAGGTGAATCTGCGATAGGGGACGTAATTTAAATGCTTCTATCCATTTTCATACTCATTTCCACGGTCGGCGTACCTTTTCCTATCCCAACCACTTGACGCACATCCTCCTCTTTCAGGTGCGCAAATGTTAATGAAGTTAGGTCGCGTCTTATTGATTAAGCTAAACTGATAGACAATTAATTTATCAACATCACGAGAAATTTTACATCGTCGTCCATCATTTCATAACAACTTTAAAAGTTGTTATGTTCTTTTAGGAACGCTTTAATCGGGTTAATCGATTTCCGAAAAGAAACATTTTAGTACGTGTAGATTTTACATTTAGCAAAATCGTAATCGTGATCCTCCGCGGATGTTGCTTAGTATTATTTTAGGTGTTTCATTTATACGAAGTAACATATAATTGGTTATATATAGTTTAGTAGATTGCGAAACAAATTCGTTCTGTAAAATTCCTCTCCTAAGAGCCGCATATTCAATTATTTTCGTACTATTTCTGCGAGTATTCCAGAAAAAATCGTATTCGTGACAGCACTTAGATGGATTTTCATAAGTTGTTATAGTCATTTTTTTCGTTGGTACCTGTCTGTAAACAGGGAGGTGTAACTTGGATGAATACATATATCCAATGCCCATGTCAAACTCGTGCGACTAGCTACTTGTATCCCGATCGTTCACGATCCATACCCTTGCGTTGGTTATATGCGTAACGATGGTTCACGATGTAGATGATTGACTATTTTATGCATTAATTCGTGTCCAAACAATTTGCGTAACATTTCTATATGCTCTCATGGCTACAAAAATTCACTGTTCATTTCCTCTATATTCTATAATTTTATATTGCATACACACTGTATGGGCAGCGCCTTATAGATTCGTTGCTTTCGCTCGTCCGCATTCGTAATACGTATGGCAAGCGCCAGCTGTGGTAGTTATCATCTAACGGGCAGGTTGTTCTTAGGTTCATTCATTAGTAAACAGTGTGAATGTTGTGAATTGTTTAATTCTCCGTATGTATGTAATTTGGCTTGAAGTAATTTGGTTTTGGGTTGAACAGTCATATTCCGTTTGTTCTCGCACTAGTTTTCAGAAGGTCTCAGAATATAAAGCAAACATTAATGCAATAATTGGTTGTACAAAAATATTGTAAACATTTGCTTATGCAAAAATGGCTCAGAGTACAACGGGGGGTACATCAAGACGGCATATTCGTGAGCACGATACAGCTTCACTGGCCTCCTCCAGATATCCTGATTCTGAGTGGGAAGCAAATGAGGTAATTGCTGGCTTTCTGTTGAGAGTATGTGAAAGAACTGGTTGCTTTTAGACCATGAGGCAAAGAGAGCTTGAGGAGGCAAAAGCAAGGGCTGCTCAAATGGAGAAAACCATGCGTTGGTGGTCAGATTGTACTGCAAATTGGCGTGAGAAATGGGGCAAAGTTAGAAATGAGAGAAACAAAGCCAGAGAGGAGTCAAAGCAGTTGAGAGCTAAATTAGAATTGGCGCTAAAAGATTCCAATCTCTATAAGAAAGAAAAACAGGAGATTGAAGTGCAGAATGAACACCTGAAAAAAGAAATGGAAAGAATTCATTTTCTACTTCTGAAGCATGGCAATTCAGGTCATGTAGATGAGGAAATATTTGAAGCACTAGGTGAAGAGTTTAGTTCAATTATTAGAGAGAATGGTATTGATTGTGATAAGGAAGTAGGCAAGACTTCATCAGTTTCTGCAGAGGAGTATGTCCTGCATGGCGCTGTGCCCAAGCAGACTGAAATAAATTGTGATGAGAAGAATTCAATCACATCAAAGGCACACTCTGACGAATTTGAAGAGGATTATGTTTTACAGAAAATGTCTATGCTACAATTGCGATTGGATGAGATAAATAAAACGCTGCAGGGTGAAAGAGAGTAAGGGGCTGTATCTCATTCTTGTTGATAGGTTGCGTTGATTGGTGTTGTTGGTGATTTTAGAGATAAGGCGCAATTGCATGATACAGTTGAGAAGTTGACAGCGGAGCTGCAAGAGTACAAAGAGAAATGCGAAGAGTTTCGCGTTGCGCGCCAAGATGCTGTTAGGGAAATGTTGGGTCTGCAAGATCAACATCAGGAGGAGTTGCGCTTGATGAAAAGCGAGCTCCATGATGAGGCGAGCAATCGTGATGGTCTTGATAGGCGTTTGAATGATTTGCGGTCGGAGGTAGTTTTAGAAATCTTGAGTTGAATTTGTTTATTTGGTCATCATGTTTGTAGTTGGAAAGACTGCAGGCCGAAAATGCGGCTGAATGGGGCAAACGCGAGCGCTTGGAGACGGAGAAGTTGACACTGGAGCGCGAAAATAAGAAACTCAAGGCTGAATTGCGTGATGTGCAGGAGCGCAATGAACGCAAAACCCGTCCACTTAATAATTGCGATGCCGAATTGCGAAACCTGCAGCAAGAGCTCGCTGATAAAACTAAGGAGATTGTCGAACTAAAGCACAATCAGAATAAGATGAAGAAAATGCTGGCCGATAAGGTGACAGAGAATGCGCACGCGATTCGGCGCGCTGAGCAATACGAGGGCGAGGTAAAAAAGTTGAGAAGCAGAGTGGAAGAACTAAAGCGCGACTTGGCGTTAGCTGAGGACGAAATTGATGCATCAACGAATACGATTCGCAAATTGCAGCGCACTAATGACGAACTGCAAGAGCAGGTGGATAATTGTCAAGTACAACTACAACATTTAAATTCGAGGTGAGAAATTCTATTAATGGTCGTATTTGCAAATCTTACATTTTTGGTTCGTACTAATTTCTAATTTCGCTTTGCATTGGTCGTTTCTTCTGTTCTTATCGAATCACTCTTTTCATGTGTTCTTCTATCTGTTGCCTCATCTATCGCTCGTCTTTTGCTCAAATAAAAGTGCTATATTTCCATGTAGTGATGAGATTATCAATAACGAAGAGGGCGGTGAGGAGATGGCCACGTTTGACGATAACGATAGCGTAAGTTGAGCGAGGGGTTGCGGTTGCTTCTTGGTGGCTCCGGATGTTTTCTCAATAAGTAACACTAACCCAAGCGACGACGACACAAGTACTCGAATTGAATGAATTTTGCGTTATGATTGTAGATTGCGTAATTCGAGCAGCAGCAATTTGCTTAATATTTCTCATAGAAGCTTAAGTTCCCCGACGATCAGCGATGAAGAAGTGAGCAACTTCTAGTTTGACGCGTCGACTATTATTACGAATATTTATGTATGTATTGTATAGAGTAAACAAAGGCTATAAGACGTGTTGTTGTAAGTTAAGCGAATTTTAAATGGACTGACTGAATAATTGTAGTTGTGAACGAGATGTTGTGTTGTTTGGCTGCGACGATTACTTTGGTTGTCGTTTAACAGGAACCAGTAGTTTGTACGTTTCAAGTCCTGCGCAAAATCTTGCAATTCCATCCCCTGCTAATGCGGACACTTCTTTGCTATCGCTGGAGAGTTGCGATACGTATAAAGGCAAGCGGTTATTCTTCTGAATTCTTTGAATATAACATTTTCTGCTCGGTTTATCTTTATACGCGATGGTGTTCTGAAAGAGAGATTTTCAGTAATACTTTCAATTTGAATCAAGTGATCAACTTACAGTTGTGTAATCATACATTCTAGCAGTTAAGACATCTGGATCAAATCGATTTTCATTTTCAATTTCCTGAAAATAATAAAATACAATTGAAACTATACGTAAAACTTGAAACATTAAACTCGTACTTCGACTTCATCACCGGTTTTCTGTGGTTTTCCGTAACAGGAAATGTACAACATTGATATGATTACAATGAATGAAATCGCATTGCGGATTAATGAAGACATCACGACAGCAATTTGAATAATTGACTGAGCAAACCGCACGCATCCTGCAATTCTTAAATACGCGCTCAAAGAAGTTTATGTCCTTGTAATGGATACTTTCAAACGGCGCGCGTGGTAAAAATAGTTTCACTGCGCTCATCAATTAATTGCTTTTCTTAAATGGAAATCGTGACAGCCATAAATATGGAAATACAATTGCGAAGACGTTTATCAAACGAATTTATTGAATGGCTATAAGATAAGTACGCTATAATTAGGTACGTGCATTACGCTGCATTTCTACAATGCTTAAAGATTAGTTTATTATTAATTACTTCCTACATAGATTCATAATACGAGTGGCAGTGAAGAGTATTTTTTAGTTCTTGCAAACTATAGGCGAGCCGTGCGGGTGCGATTTGAACTTTGGTATGCAAATCTTTTTTCCGTTGCTGTAAAAGCATGTGTTGGTAAAGTAGCCGCAGGTTGATGATTGCGTGTAGTATACCGATGGCGTTTTCTTGCCGGTGAGAACATTTCGTGATCCCGTTTCGGATTTAGTCACTGAGACAAACGGGTGCGTTTTGGTCGATTTGAAACCGTATTGTATTGGAGAATAAGTGGGTTGATATGAGAAACCAGAACCGTAGCCAATGTCATCCAGATTAGTTTTGTGACGATTTGCATTTGCGCCAGCAGCGTAAACAATTTGCGGCTGCTGCAGGTTGATATTGTGTTCAGCAATTCGACCTCTGAAACCAGAGGGTATTTTGTAGCCGCTGGATCCGGGAATACTTTCTCCTCCATGAAGTACATCACCGTGTTTCAGTTTCAGTTCAACTCTTGGCAAAGCCATTTCTTCCACCGGATCTATGTTGATTTGCGTATTATTTCGCGTATAGCGTTGTGATGGTTGATGTTGCACCAAGTTCTTTTGCGGTGTATCTTCTGAATCTTCATAGTCGTCATCATCGTAGTCATATTGCATATCATTTTCGATAGTCGGAGGCAATGTCGATGTAGTAGACGTAACGAGTTTTAATATTTTTCCATCTTCCACTTGGCGCACTTTTTGCGAAGTTTTATCCGGTTGCGTTTGCGCGCTGTGCGTTTGAGAATATTCGAATGGCTTCATTGTTGGCAGATTAAAATCATCTGCTGTATGGCCAGCATTTGCAGATGATGCTTGTGCTTGGCCAGTGTAACGGATGCCAAATGCGTAGCGCCCGTTGATTTGAACTTGAGATTTTCCAGCATGATTTCCACTTGCTGCGCTGGCTGAGGCGCCACCATTGTGTGGATTTTCCGGATCACCTTCTTCTTCAGTGGCGTCGTATGGGCTGAAGCCTATTTGCGCTTGCGAAGATGTGCTTCCCGGTCCGTTGGCTTGCGCATCGGCCATTCCACCCTTAATTCCGGACTGAACTTGGGTGTTTGTTCCGTGGTTAACGCCACTGGATTGCGCGCTGGATTTTGTATCTCCAGTTTCACCGGCCATTTGTACTTGCGCTTGCGACTGGCCGCGGCCGCCTTGGCCTTGCGATGAACTCACCACACCATCTTTATTACCAATTATTTGAGTTTGGGCTCCGCGCACACCGTCATTCGATCCAGCAGATGCGCTGAACGATCCGTGCCCAGAGTAAGCACCTGATACCTGTGATTGCGCGTTTCCGCCATTGTATCGACCAGAGGAAGATGCCATTGCTTGAGTTTCATTATTTACGCGTTGAATTGTACTTTGAGCTTGAGAGTTTGAATCATCGCCTGTAGTACCGGGAGCGCCACCCCCGTATAGTTGAGTTTCTTGACCTCCATAAATGAGTTTTCCGGGTGCTTGTTGCGTCACTTGTCCAAGTTGACCAGTACTGCTAATAAACTGGCCCCCTCCACCCCTACCGTCCGATGACGTGCCATATTGTTGATTTGCACCTCCAGAAAGTTGTGGCTGAAAAGACGTTTGACTGCCTGATGGAACGTGCGATTGGCTTGGGTAGTGTGCTGTTCCGGCGGGTCCAGATGGTTGTTGAAATTGACCTGGTGGACCACTGCCAGGAAGTCCAGAATATATTTCGATACTACCAGTATTTCCTGGATATGTTTGACCGGGGCTAACAGTTCCGGGATATGTTTGACCGCTACCACTAGTTGCTGGATATGTTTGACCGGGGCTAGTAGTTCCGGGATATGCTTGACCGCTACCACTAGTTACTGGATATGTTTGACCGCTGCCACTGGTTCCTGGATATGTTTGACCAGGGCTAGTAGTTCCGGGATGTATTTGACCGCTACCACTAGTTACTGGATATGTTTGACCGGTGCTAGTAGTTCCGGGATATCTTTGACCGCTACCAATAATTCCTGGATATGTTTGAACGCTTCCAGTACTTCCGGGATATGTTTGACCGCTACCAGTAATTCCTGGATACGTTTGACCGCTGCTGGTAGTTCCAGGATATGTTTGATCATTGCCAGTGATTCCCGGATAAGTTTGACTACTACCCGTAGTTATGGGATATTGACCGCTTCCTACGGTTCCTGGATAAGTTTGACCGGTTGTTGGAACTGTTGGTGGAGAGTGCCCTGGAAAATATTGTTGGCCATATTGACCTGGCGTTCCACTAGATATTTGTCCCCCTTGTGTATAGTCTGGTTGCCCAGGAAAACTTATTCCCGATGGCAGGCGTCCGGTTGGCAATTTTGTTTCGCTAATTGGGGTGCCCGTTCCACTTGAAATTTGGTGTTTACTAGGAATGTATATTTGGCCAGATGGTGCTGTAACAAATGTGCCAGGAGATTGACTAGTGCCAATTCCACTTTGAGATGCAATAGGTTGTTGGCCGTATAAATGCCCGCTCGGTGTTAGACTTGTGCTACCAGGTGTTTGGCCACCGTACGTTTGCTGAGTTTGTGGAATTTGACCAGTTGAATCATAAATTCCAGGTTGATATATTTGCCCGGAAGGTGTGAAAGAGAGAGTACTTGAGTCATTTGGGCGTCCTGGTATTGTTGTTGTTGTAGTCGGTACTTGTCCGGCACCTGGTCTGAATATTTGATTAGGAGAGGTTCTGCTTGGAATTATTATGCCTTGAGCACCAGGAGCTTGTCCACCCGGAGCAGTTTGCGGTAATTGTCCTTGAGGTGTCACACTATGCAATGCAGGCATTTGGGAGCCAATTGGCCTCGTAGATATTTGGCTTGGATGAGTTAGAGTTTGACCGCTAGTACCTGGGGTACCTGGATATGACGTTTTACTCGGGCTAACTTGACCGACTTCTGTAATTTGTTGTTCAGTTTGTCCTGTACTTTGATATTGCTGGCCTGGCGTAGCACCATGCAAATTGTAATTTCCTTGAATTGAACCTGTAAAATCTCCAGTATGACCAATGGGCGTTTCATATTGACCAACTACGCGCCCGCTAAACGATCCACCATGCGGCTCTTGATAACCTGACCCAGTATGCAGTCCATCTTTAGGTGCTCCTGATGCGCCTGGAGAAATTATTCTTCTACCAGCATCTCCACCCATCACTTGAACATCACCAATTTGTGGTGGATGTCCGCTTGGCTTGTGTAGCGTATCTTGTCCATACGATTGCGGACCTCTGCCAGTTTCAGATCTTACACCTTCTGCGCCTATGGAGCCTGGTTGTCCATAACGAATGATTTGTTGATCACTAGTAACTGGAATAACACGGCGACCGCCTGAAGAATATACTTGCTCTCCCGCTGCAGGATGATAGGTTTGTTGGCCAGTTGTAGAGGGTTGTTGGCTGCCTGGATGTTGAAACACTTGCTGGCCGCTACCGCCTGGAATTGTTTGATGTAGTCCTGGGATCACACTTGGTTGGCCAGGACTTCCGGTTCCCGGTTGGCCAGGTTGTTGTCCATAGCCACCTAGTTGCTGGACTGGTTGTTGCCCTCGGCTTCCAGGTTGTTGTGTATGATCGCCTGGTTGTTGAATGTTTGCCCCTTGATAAGTAGTTGGAAATTGGCTACCTGCTTGTTGTGAATGGCCATGTACTCCAGGTTGATGAGAACTTATACCAGGCGATCCAGTTTGAAATACTCCCGGTCTGCTGTGTTGCTGGGTTGTGGTTCCCGCCGGGCCGATCTGCTGTTGACCAGGATAACTTATTGGCAATTGACTTGTTTGTTGCGGTCCAGTGCTTATTTGCCCGGGATGTTGAACATCTCCAGGGGAAGTAGTTGGAAATTGAGTTGGTAATTGACCAGATTGTGGTTGTCCGCTAATACCTGGTTTATATAAACTGGCGGGCGACACACCTGTTTGGAATGTTTGACTAGGTGGTAAGCCTGATGGAAACTGTGTGCCATCAGTGCGAGTCCCCGGAGTACCTTGCTGATATATTTGACCACCAGGTCCAAGAACGCCAGGTTGACGTTGATCAAATATTTGTTGTTGCCCTGGCCGTTGATGATCGTAAATTTCACCTGGTTGCTGTGCGCCTTGCACTGTTGAACTAGGATATTGAGAAATACCGGGTTGCTGAAATCTATCTGGAGCACCAGCAGGTCGACTTGTTGCATCATAAGCGTAACCAGGTCCGTGAATAGTATGAGTTGCACCTGGTTCATCACTGCTTTGCGAAAATGTAGGGAAAGTTTGTCCAGGTTTCATCGATTGTAATTGACTATCACCAGAACCGTAGCAATCAGCGCAATTGAAGGGTCCACTTTGGCTTTGCGCCTGGCCCATACCGTTTGAACCATCTTAAAGAATTATCAGTATTAAGAAACACAATATTAACTTGGCGAATTAACATACAAACGAGTGCTTTTGATCCAGAATTGCTCGATTCTGCCTCTGCTTTACCTGGTTCGCCACCACCGAAATTTAAATATTGACTTTGGGTTTGTCCCCGCGGTTTTCGCGCAACGAAAAAATATGGATCGGTCGAACGTCGGCGACGTATTTCATTATTCGATTGCAGACGCAAAATGCGCACCTGCCAACCAAAACAAAACAGAGATATTGATGGGCCTGCGATCGTTAGCAGCTCATCATTCGTTAGCGGTTTCGGGTGAATGAAAAGAAGTCGTCGGTTTTCCCATATTGGTTGCGTGGTAATCTTCTCGATATAACAAGTTTTTCGTACAAAATCTTTGTAGGCTATCGTTCTCTAAGAATGAATTAAATAACTGTGGGGATCTTATCGGACATGATTGAACTACTTACGGTATTCAAATCGATCATTTTAGTAACGCCTATCGAATTCGTGCTGAACTTCGTGCTTTCATTTTCGCTCGGTTTATCCTATAAAATAATTTGAATCAGACAGTCATTTCTTACCCGCTTTAAACTAATCATGCTTGACCCACAATTCAATACTGGTTGATAAAGTTTGAATAGATAAAGTTTAAAATTTGATTGTGATAATACGGTGGAACTGCTGCGCTTATCTTACTCACCAGTTTCTTGAAGGCGCATGTTAGCTGCACAAACAGTAGCAGAGCAGATAGCAAGAATATGCAGACGGTTGATGCGTGAGGTGGATGATGCACAAATCGGTGTGCCATCGCGCAACAAGTCGATACCGTGAGCAATCGGCGAAGTGATCATCGGCGTCGGCAGTTGCACGAGAAATGAATGAAATCAAATCAGCTATAAATTTGACCCCTGACACAATTGTCCCCCTACTCATTCATAGACGTTTGACCCATTTGCATTGAAATATTGCTACAAATTCTAAACAAATAACAAAAATGCCACTCTTCCGTAAGCAGCGGGCGGGCGTGTGTGCTTAACGCGCTAAATACAGCTAGCGCTTGTGTCTTTGCTGAAAGCCAAGCCTTCGCAGCGCGCAAATGATTGATGGCGATGAATATGGTATGGTAATAATCAGTTTATCTATTAATTATAGATTCTACGTACAATGCGGTACATACATACATATAAAACGGTGATACAAATTACATTAGATAATATTGGGAATGAGATACATTAACAACACTTAAGTAGGTGCGTTTTATATCAATGGCACATTTATAACATCAAGGAATGAATACCACTACTACGAGATTCCTAAAAACTCTTTACGAAAATTGCACAAGTGCGGCCTCATTATTAATACGATTAATTCGTTAACAAAACGCATGCACGCGCACACTGAGTGAAGGGTGAAGTACAAACGGATCGAAAGCAAACTAAAATTAAATTAAACAATAACTATCAAGTAATATACTATTTTAAACATAATAAAAATAGTGACATGTTCGTGGGATGCCAAGCGATTGATCTCATTCGCTGGCTATCATCCTCACCATCGTCACGTGTTTGACTAGGAGCACTCTCGTCTTCAAGTCAAAGAAGATTTCAACTGACAGGCGGCAAAACAAAACAACTTAATTCAACTACGCAAACAAAAAGAATATTATAGAGAACACAAGCAAGTCAAGCACATTCATTATTAACATACGTCTTCATTATGAGCACCATTGCGACCAAGCTCTTTCTAGATACGAGAAAACAAATGCAATTCCACGCATACATTTATAAATACAACTTTGAGTCATTGTTACGTTTTTGGTCCCTACTCTATCATTTAATCTATTCGCAAATATATAAATACAAAATTAGAGAAGTACATGCCGAATTACACAGCGATTGCCAGACTTCGAATGGAATAGTTGGAGCAATTTTTGCTCGATTTGTCATCGTACTTGACGCGTTGCGCGCCCGGCGAGAAATCAACCGGCTGTTGTTGCTGTAGCTGGTGGTGCTCCGGAAAATTGGTGCCAGCACCAAAATGCGGTAGAATTGTGGCTGGATGTTGAATGCTGGCAAAGAGCAATCGCTCCGGGTTTGGACTGATCACTGTGGAGCGATGATAGAGTGTCATTGGCGGTCGAGGCAGTTCTTTGTTTTTTACGCTGTTCACAGTCACTATGACCGGCGTCGCAAGTGCTAAATGCTTTTCGGGCGAAGACTCCCTCGATGTCTGCTTGGCGTTGGTGTGATTAATGCGCATGCACGAAGACTCTTCGTGCTTGTAGAGATAGGATTTTAGAGCGAATGCCTTACCGCATCGCGTGCATATGTGGGGTTTAGTATTGGAGTGTGTTTGGACGTGAGCGCGCAAGTTGGATTTGTCCGCGAATGCCTTGTTGCAAATGTTGCATTTGAACGGTTTCTCTCCTTAAACAATACGAATTGTGCGAGTTAGTATTTTGATGGAGCACGAAGAAGTAAATTACTTACCAGTATGGGTTCGAATATGTCCTTGTAGCAACCACGGGCGCGAAAAACATTTTCCGCAGTACTGACATTTGCATCCTTGATTATGGGTGCGCACGTGCATTGAATAAGCCGGCATGCTGACATACAACTTGTCGCAATGAGGGCATCTTCGCGCTTTTTTATCGGCAGGACTGCGGTGGGTTTGTCTATGTCTTGCCAAGTTGCTTGAAGTGCTGTAACGCTTTCCGCATTCGGTGCACTCATGTTCATGACTTTCCATTTGCGTTGCGCCATCCGCAATGATGAGGGTATGCTCTTCTTTTATGCTCAGATAGTTATTATTATTATTCCGATTATTGCGGGCTACACAAATCGTCTCTCTCTATTTCAAAAAAGAAAATGAAAGTGGTTAGCGTTACAGAGTTGAAATAAATTTCGTAGACAATTATCCACACCTTCCGGGAAGACTTGTCGAATAGTTTATGAGTATACGTAATGGTCGGGTCATCGTCATGAGTAGCGATCAAATGTCTGCGGTCGAAAATTTTGCCGGCCGCAGCTGCCAAACTCACTTCGGCCAACTTGGTGAGATTGTACAACTCATCCGGACACTCGGAGCTGTTCTCCTCGGAGTGGTATGCGATGTCGGAGTCCTCTTCGAAGCGACCACTGCGTGCATCCTCCGCGTTTGTATTGGCATCTGTAGAGTAGAGTTGAATAGACATTTACGCTGCGCTATTAATAGCGCGCGAACCGCGCACTCTCGGCTATTCTAAGGTGTGATCGGCACCCTGCCAATTCTTCAACAAGTAGCCAAATGTGCAAACAGTGCATAAATTGTTTATGCACTTGACAACCACCCTACTCATCAATTCATCCTTTGCATGCAGCAATGCGGAAATACACTTGTCCGCGCGGATATTTAATAGTTAAACAAAGTACAAAGTCAATTACCTTTGGGCGGATGACTGCCGAACATCTCCTCGTTGTATCTGCGATGCGTG
Source organism: Anaulacaspis nigra (assembly GCA_030264675.1). Lineage (NCBI taxonomy): Eukaryota > Metazoa > Arthropoda > Insecta > Coleoptera > Staphylinidae > Anaulacaspis > Anaulacaspis nigra. The sequence goes on along the minus strand of JARJDV010007780.1, from coordinate 4,015 downwards.
AAGAGAAATGCGCGCGGCATCCTCACGGGATTCGCACAGTATGCGCACCACAGAAAAGTTTGAATAGTTTTGCGGAACAGGTGTAGTTCTAACCTAGGCGCACCAAGTAGTGACAATCAAAAACAAAGCGGATATTATTTGAATAGCACCGCGTTGCTTGGCGACCGCAACAATTGCTGAGCAACAATAATGCGACGACGAAGTCTGGCATCCAAAGGGGTGGCGCGCAGACCTCGTCTTCTTCGTGGTGTGCGGCGCGATGGACGTGTGCGAGCCAACTGTGGCGCGAGTGTGTGCACCTTCCGAAACGTGGTTGCTCGTTTGTTCTATATTTACAAAATCTGAACGCGTGCCAAGATGTTTCACACTTGACGTGTGTGCGTGCGCGCACTCTGCATGTGCGCCATACGAAGAAATATGTGTTTACATATTGCATGCGCACGCGAGCGATGGAGACGCGCGAAGAAGTCAGTGGTGGAGTGGCCCTTTCATTGCATTGGCCCTCCCGCACGGGGAACACATGCGGATATTTTTTCATTCTAACGTTCGCGGACCGATATCGACAGAGGACCGACCCTCTCAGTGCGCGATAATGCACCTAGCCGTTCGCCGGCCTTTTTCGCGAATTTGCGAATCGGCGTGATTGTTGCGTAGTATTGAATGAATGCCTGCGTCGTTACTCACGGCGATGCTAAATTCGTCACCACCGGAATGCGTCGGGACGCGCTGCCGGCGTCTGAGCGTGTTTTCTTGGCAAGCAGCCATCAACCACCTCTTGCTGTGGTGCTCCCGCAACTACCTTTCACACTTGTGATTCTGTATCTGCCTATACATCATCATTATCACTTCCACGCTTCATCAAAGTTTCAAGCTGTTCGCGATCGTTCACAATGCTACATTTCAAATGCAAGAAAAGTTATTAAGTCGTCCTCTGGACAATTTTCTCCATGTTTAGAAACAAAATGCGCATTTGCACTAGCACCAAGTTTAAGCGGGTTTATTAATAGTTGTGGTTATTTTTGTCAACATCCGTTTTATGCATATCACGCGCATTCATTCGTCTTTTATTTCTCCAGTAGCTGCAGCAGCAGCAGCAGCGTCTGGTGCAACATTAACATTGAATTTATTTACTTCGGTGCAGTGTTCGTTGTTCCTGTGAGGAAACACGCATGATCATTTATGTCCCAATTTGGTGGCGGCGCGTAAAAATGGGCTACGAGCAGAAGGAAAAGAATAGTTTATGCGCGATGCGCTGCCGGCCCCCCGGATGTTTATATCGTGCGTGCGCGCGGTGAAAGCGCGATCAAGAGAGTCCAGCCACTCGCGAGTGCGCTACGCACCGATTGAATTGCGCGAACGAGCAGAAAAGTCGTCGTGAAGGGAGAGTAGCACTCGGTGCCGGCGCTATTTCTGGAGCACAAGCGTATGCATCCTGTTGTTGGTTGGCGGTCGTCGCGTTTGCTTGTTCTAAATCAAAATTAAACGTACGCGTGCCGCAGCTGCGTTCCGTGCATTTCGGTCCAGACGTGTGCAGCATGCATGCGCAACCTGCGCTGCCTTCCATCAGGTAATTAATAAACGCACGAATCGATTTGTTGCGAGATTCGTGAAATAACAAATGCCAGATCACCTGCCGATTTTTCTACGCTTGCTGCCCAACTATTACGTGGAAATTCTCATTGCAGCGAAACGAATTCAATTACTAACTAGTCTTTATTTCCTTCAGTACATTACAGCGAATACGATTGAACAAGTAAATACATAGTTTAGTCAATTTGGACTTTAACAATCGCTGATCCTACTTTCGTCGGCATACCAGTGTCCTATTTTTAAGAATAGTTCAAAAATTAATTCAATTTTAATGCGGCAATATATCGCCTCGTATACTACTTACGTGTACACTGATTTTGTACGATTTCTTCAAACCACTTGTCAATTCCTTCTTGGTGATCAATTGGGCGTGGTAGATTTTATTGTCATCATAGTAACGATCATGCGTTTTAATTTCAAGTTCGTCATTGTCTTCAATTGAGAAATAAACGTCGACATTGGTCATATCCAAGTCAACTGCATACAGTTCCAGCATTTCTGACAAATCTGCTCCTTTGCGAATGTCCATTCCAAATCTGAAATTGTACACCTCGCGGTTGAATCGTGGCTCATGGTTGTTTGTATCAATTATGGGTTGGATGAATGTCTAGAAGTAAATAAATCTCATGATATAATTAATTTATAAAATAATCTATTTATTACTTACAAAAGTAGTAATATCATTGTAGTCATTGTCACCACATTGGAAAGACATCTTTACTCTCAAATCCTCGGTAGATTCGTCAGAAGTGGTGAGTTCGTCAATTCTGGTGAATAATTCGCTCGGCTCAACAATAACGTGCCTTCCATCCTGATATACACGCAAGAACTCATAGCCGAACTCAGTTTTGAATTCAGTTTCTTTGTAAGGAGCGTTATGAGTAACAAAACTAGATAAATGAATAGATACAGCACCTACCTGATACATTGTTGGGCAGAGTAAAACTGAAAAATTCCCCAGTATCCACATCAGTTTTTTCTGCATTAGTATAATAGATTGTGGTAAAGTCCTCAAGAAAATCTAATTCAATTCCACAATTGTTTACATCGAATAAAGGATCTACAATCAGATAATTATCTTGGTGAGGTGATGATTCTTTTAGTAAAAAATTTGTGTTACCTTGAATTGCAAGAGTACCACAACTTAGTAACACAAGAACTATTACTTTAAACGCAATCATATTGAACTTTGATGATCAACCCTCTACGAAAACTTATAACTTTCTGGACGCGGGTACTCAAACCGTTCATATTAATCTGAAGCTCTTATCACCTTTGCATTCTCGCAACAATCACATTCTATGACAATGTTGGTACTTGATATTGATACGTTGGCTAGAGATAATGATCTCACGTACTCTCTAATCTTAATTGCGTTCTGATTTACTATGCCTTGGATATTAGCTTAACAATATTGTTAATCGCAGAAATATTAATACAATTTTAAATTTAATTCACATACATTACGAAAGCCTCTTCAAGCCAACCTTAAATTAAAGGTAACAAATATTTTATATATTTAGAGCAATATATATATATATAGTATTTTATTATAATTTTAATTGATTAAATTCAAAAATATTAATTCTTTTACGATGTACGGGCTTCGTAGTTTCGAGTTAGAGCAGATGGCGAGTGCGTTCCAATGCGAAATGTCCCTTCATTCAAGTTTTAATTTAATGACCAACACTCTAGCATTGAGGTAGAACGCTTGGATAATACCTCAATAATGCAGGATCGCATTTCCGTAGCCGCATTAAAAATTATATTTGAGTAATTCCACGTAGAGGGAAGTTTCCTAGCAAACCAAGAACTCTGGTGCAAGCGGAACCCCAACCCCCCCAATTTTATAACTTCTTAAGCATGTGTGTAAGATTGCCTACGGATTGCTCCGTAAGCCGAGAAATTCGGTTTAATATGCAAATTTCATGCTACAAAGGCATGATCAAAATTGAGTGGAGTAGTGCACTTCGTGGCCTAGTGCTATAGTCTCTAGCTTCGGTCTGGGAATCTGTGGTTCAATCCCCGGATATTCTAATTCAATTTTATATTTTAAACTCAATGCAAATTCATACTATAAAGGCAACATCAAATTTCCCATAGCAGCCACACTCCATAGCCGAGGGAGTATGGTCTGTGGAAGTGACCTGAGTGTCTCGGGTTCGATCCCCGAGAGAATAAAATGAGTTCAATTTAATTTTCAATTTCTTATACAATACAAACGCTCCCTGGGGCCCCAACGGACTTAGTCGTATGTCCTGAGGGGGCCATAGAGCGTACAAGAGGCCCCTTTTTTAAATTTTAAAGACCGTACGTATCTTCCCCAGAAAGCCCACCCAAAGCTTCGCTCCCCGGCATGTCGACCAGCTGCGAGCGCGGCTGATGTGCGACTGCCTCCCCATTCCCGATTTTCGTTACCAACAGA
>JARJDV010007776.1:0-16861 GCA_030264675.1 Anaulacaspis nigra | reverse complement strand
TCATAGAAGTCGTTACCATTTTTTCGCGACAATAAGAGTAGTGCTCCTAAACCGCAGGGTGCCTGTAACGTTCTTTGTACCCCAAAAGCATTGACTGCGGAATTTTCACCGAACCGTGCCACCAACGCAAACTTCATCATATGGCAACTTCTCTTTAACACTCGCGATTCCAATGTATGTATACCGCGTCTTTCGACCGTGTATACGAGGGGATGTATACGTATATATGAGGCATCGTAAAACTTTATAATTTAATTTTGCGCCTTTCACTGATACGCTGCTGCGTTACGATTTAATTAAAGTCGCTCAGTAAAGAGTACTTATTGCTTTATATGTATACAACGATCAACTGCAGCGTTTTCTTTGTGCCTTTCAAAGGTGTAAACGCAATTCAATAATGAGATATTAGATTTGCAAAAGTCCGCTTCTTTCATTAACATTTTATTCGCTAGAAAATATTAAAATTTGAAAAAAGTGTCTGCTATAATTGATTTAGAAAATATGTACGTTGTTGAGTAACCATTGTTGGAATTAATTCAACAATTAGCAGCGATTCGATATGAATTATTGTTTCGGTTAATAAACAAAACCGCGAAATCAAATTGAAATTTAACGTAATATTCACAATAATTATTTATAGTAATTTCTGTATTGAGTTAACTTGGCATCATAATCGGTATTAGATGTCAGAAATATAATAACGAATTGATCGCTGGATATTTCTGCCGTACAGAATCCAATTACTAAACTTCCCCCCAGCAAGCCACCGCAAATGCTGGATTCTCACACACATCGAAAATCGACAAGCGCAACCGCTGAGCATCGAATATATTTGTTGCATTTGCAATTGAAATACAATTTCTCCATCCCGCTGCTCAAATACCAAGACGTTTTCATTACTGCGTATGCCGCAATAATAAAGCATTCTGTGGCGGGCGATGGCGGTGGCAGTGGCATTGGTGGCTGGGTGGCGGCAGTACGCGCACCGCACAAATCTACAATTTAAAATTAAATAAATACATAATGCATGGCAATAATCGCAAAAGGCAATATTTACATGAGAATAAATTTTATTGCATTTTTAGTAGCCATTAATTATGCGAAATGATTTAACCCTGGCAGCCACTTAATTATGTAAATATAAACAAATTTTATGACTGTTTTAATGTGCGCAAAGCCAGCGTTAAACATCAATGAAATATTAGCAATTAGTTGTTGCAAAAGGAAACATTTTCGTAACATTGCTGAGGGTAGATAGGTGGGTAATAGTCGGTGTTTCAACACTCGATCGTCCTGGTAGAACAACGGTCGCACAATTCCTGGTTACACGAATTACTTGCGGTCGTGTTCACCGGAGTTGCTTGGTCAACGAAACGGGCGCCGCGCGTCACGCCGTTCACCGAAGAGAGAAGAGAGACATTATGAAGGAATGAAGCTGCTGGAAAACATTTCGCGCGAACACAACGTTCTGTCCTGTAATTAACCAGCCGTTCACTAATTAGGAACAGTAGACGTGTGTATGCGAATGGTGGTGTATGCCATCGTCGGTTTCGCGGCGCACTTCCAAGTGCTCCCCCATGATGATAGTTTGTGCTTGATTATGTGCGCGCTCTTTGCCGCCGCGTCGCGCCGCCCTCCTCGCTCCGTATTTGGACTCTTCACTTGGCGCGGGCAATTCACTCGTCATTACACCTTTGCTTTGCCGCAAAGTTTGAGCGATGCTCGTGCGCTTTAATTAAACGCTCAGCGAACATCATTAATGGCTGAATGGCGTTAGCACTTTAATCAATCAAGAAGTGTTTACAACATTTTAAAATGAGACGTTCGAAAATCGCTACGGGAAAATCGAGTACTTTTAAATTTAAATTACTTTCTCACTGCCAATCCAGGATATTTTCAGCGTTCTTTTCGATTTCGAATAGATTGTGCACTTTTTCGAGGAGTGCGCTGAATACAAACAAAATTTTTAAAAGTACCACCCCGGAAAATAGGTAAAGGTTTACCTAAGTTCTTACGCTGGTTTTCCTTCCGCTATTGGAGCCGACATTATGGCGAGTATGTAAAGCTATTGAGAGGTGTGACGTGACTCCATGAGCGCTAAACGTGACGCGACTATTTTATTATTATATATTTGTGTAAATTTATAAATTGCATTTATTTACATCTTGTTGCATGTCTTGATGCACGGTACGTTCGACATTTACTAAATTTTTCTTTCTGTTGTTGCAGATATTTCGCCAACATTTATCGCTAAGAAGACCAAGAATAGCAGGAGGAGTTTCGGACGTCGACACCATACCGGTAAGTTTCCTTAAATGTTTTATTTGCTATTGGGCGTGATTGCGAGGTGAAAGAAATATTTATACATCAATTGTCACTTAAAAGAATTTTTAAAAATGCGTTTGTCAAAAATTAGGTTTTATTCTAAGCGAACACGAGCTAAATTATGGCCACCAGTCTACTACGGCATTGGTTTTTTCCACTTGCACGACACACAAGTGAGGCGGCAATCGTGCTTGTGATGGCCGACGGTCAGTTTAAGGTTTTTACGAGTCCTAAGGCTCCACTTAGATATCACTCATACCCCACACTCGTGTGGCGGCGGCGGCGCGACGTATTCAACGCGGCCTCTACGAACGAATGCGCTCGACTCTCTTGGCAATCATTTCCAATCGTTTTATTCCAACAGGCCACAGCGGTGCGTCGAGTATGAAGAAGTGTTTCATTCAATCGCACACATAAACCGCCGACCACTAAATCCGTTGCAGTTATGACTTAATCGCGGACTAATACCCGACGTAAATTTATCGCGATAGCACTGACATAATACTGACATTTTTCACTTGCTTTTCCCCTTCGTCCGCCCCGCGGAAAAATTGCAAATGGATGAATATGTAATACAGATAAAACTAGTGGCCGGCCACTGTTTACTAGCACTTGGAAACAGCGAAAAGTTTATATGCTTTATCTCGTGCTGTTTAACATTATTTTATTTGCCATTGTGTGCATTTTTTCGCCGCAGTAGTGGCTATGGCGGCAGCAGCGGCATCACTTTAAACCGGAAGCACTTGTGTGCGGCGGCCGGTGGCTAGTGTTGGCCACTCGGGCGGTGCGTATGCCCGCCGGACATAATGCATTTTCGCCAAGCGTATACAGCGAATTTCAGTTCTTTACCGTAATGGTCGCGGCAAAGGCAGCAAAAAACTGCCACGAAATGAATACAAAATTTGTATTATTCAGGCGGATTAGACCGTAAAAACGTAATGTCCATGTATATTACGCGCATTGCAAGTGATTTAAAACGTCCATTGTTTTTATCTAGCATGGAAATGTCGCTAATTTCCACATTGCATTTGTTCATAATAAATTTAACGCCGAATATAACATTTTCGAGGATGAATACCGAAATTTATTTGATAAACTTGTGAAAATATGACTCTCGTCGCGGGCGGCTTGAAGCATTAAGTGCCAGCGGAGATGTGGTCGAGCTAGGGGGGTAGACAGCTGCTGCCAACATGCAGAGGAATGTTTCCGGCGGTGGCAGTTTATTGCGAAAAACACTTAGGCGGCGTGCGGCTTATTTAAGAGATTACACATCTTGATAGTTTTATTTCATGTTACCGCCTCCCAGGTGCTTCAACGTGTTACATATAAGCTTATCTCAAACCGTTGTCCTTGGTCGGAGAACCGCGCATGATATTATAATTAAAATACGCGTAAGCACGCATTTAATTATTGATTAGACGCGTAATTAAACGATAAGATCGAAGCGCACAAAAAAACCATAAATTACACTTTGCGATGAGTTACATTGCGTTTCTTCAGGCGTATGTTTTGCGGCCGGGTCTGTGGAGACTTGTCCCATGTTTATTCGACCTGTTGGAGGTCAGTTATTAGCTGTTATATAAATTTCCCTTCATTCCCGGAGCCTATTAAGGACACACACAGACACATATACGGTCTGTTTTTATGCCCAGCAACGCTATTAACGTTGGCGCCCTCTTCGTCTCGAGAGTACTTGCTATTAAGACGTGGTAAACTATGATGGCATAGAACTACGGTGGCGGCGGAGGTAGCAGCATTGCGCCCTCGCTTAATAGAAATTACATGAACGACGAAGAGAACGCACAGGTACCGGGGGCGGCACACACATCGCCGATCGGATGTAATTGGTCATCGTTAAGATGTTCTTTATGAATGCACCGCGAATGCAATATGCTTTAGAGCGTATGTGTACTACCGAGTTCAAAATGGAGCAGTGCATTATAAACGCGCTTTCTGCCTCTTTACATGCGGTGTATGTGTTCGTCGGCCGAGTAGAACAAGCTCACAACCGCCACTAATGATATGCAAAAAATAATAAACTCGCGTCGCAATAAATAAGGAGAAAAAAGAACAAGCAAGAATCAAGTGTGCGAGTATAATAAAAATGCAAACGTACGTCACGACTCTTGATGCACTTTTTACCCTGCTCTTTCAGTGAGTGAGTATACCAAAGTTGTTTACCAGTATTTCTAACTTGATATGGCGTTTCTTGCGTGTGCAGAGTTATTCTCAACTTTGTTCATTACCAAGCGATTCGAAAAAATTATTTCAGTTTTGTTTGCGTTGTAATTTTTTCGCTGCAATCAAATCACGAATTGGTGTGAGTTGTTATGCAAAGAAGAAATTATTCTGTTGGCGTGGGAAGCAAAATAATAAGCTTAACGAATTTGTAAAAGTGGAGTGCACTCTTTCGGAAGCTTTCAATTACAATCCTTTTCACTCGTTTTGTAATGATTTGTATAAAATCTACCAACGCGCAATTGAGGACGCGCTCGGCTCAGTTTTAAGTGATGGCAGTGATAACAAGGATTTGATTTAGACAAGAGAAAGACGAGCACCTCTCGGCGCGGCGCGCGTGCGGCAGCGCGGCAGATGGAGGCGGGGGAGGGCCGTCAATCAATTGAAATAGATTCAATTTACCGAAAGCGTTTCATACACCCACCCCTAAGGCACACATACACATGACGTTCCAGTCACTCATTCGTTTTGCGCGGCATTCGTTCGAAATGTATCTGCAACGCATAAGTATAGGTATATATTGGCGGCGGCTTTGCCGTTCTCGCAGTCATACAAATGTACACACCCACGTGCGCGCATACACACACGTGCCGAAGTATATAATAGATATAGATATTTTGGGAAATCTGTCAGTCGCACCACGTGCTCGCGGAGATAAACCCACACCCGCCGTTACCGAGGCAGTGGTGTACAATGCCAACCACTTGAGCATCGTTTGTAGACGGTTACAAGTAGCAGCATTAGGAAGTGGAGCGAGGACGGTGGTGTTGGCGGCAGCGGCGGCGACAACTGCGACGAGTGTGTCAATTGCGAGTGCATTCGCATTGCACAAACACACAATGCCAACCGCGAGTGCGCGCGTACTCGAAGTCATGCTTAAATGATTTCTCGCCTCTTCGGAATTGGACAACGCACGGGAAGGAAGAAGCAAGCTGGCAAGCGATGCATTTATCGATTCGATTTTAACAAACATATCAAGCGCAGCTAGATTTTTATGAGTGGGATGACGACGTTTAATTAATACGCCAGCACACTCGCTCACTCACTCAATTTATTATTATGATTGCGAAAAATTCAAATATACCTACGGTGAATTCATTAAAACCGACAATGTTGTTTTTGCGAAAGCAAAATTAATTATGAATTCAGGTGTAACCGTCCCTCCTTTACGCGTCTGCTCTGCGCTCCTTCTCTAAAGGTATAATATTACTCCAAATATTTTGATAAAATATTTTCACTGTGCATCCGCGCAATGCTGTTGAAAGCAGCAAATTCGAGCGACGTCTTCATTTAACGAGTTTTATTGTTAGCCACACTTAGATCCACTTAGCTTCCCTCTTTGCCGCCCGTGAATCGTGCGCGCGCCTAAAACTCTCAACTTGCCAACTCTTTCGCCACGGTTTTAGTACCATCGCAGCCGTGTTGATTTTGGAAAGTTAATTGAAAAGTCGTTTTGCATCCTAATTTTCGCGTGCTTTTCCGCCTCGAAAAAGTAACAACAAATTAAAATATCACCGTCGGATAAAAGGTTTCGCTTTTCGCGCAAGAGCGGAGGCGGTAGTAACTTGTTCATTAGTAACTAGGAAGGTGCTTTTTTAGATTTTCGTATTATTTATGCAAATTGTACGTCTTGCCCTTTTACCAACTGGGTGAGAGAGAGTGAGAGAGGAGGGAGGGTGGACATGCATTTTAATAGATATAATTTATCTTCATTTCTCGGTACGTCTCGAAAATAGTAGTATCGAAGTTCCTGGCACACTGAGCGAATAATTAGTTGGCGTTCATTCCACTAGGACGCGTATTAAAATAAACATTAATTAACGTAAGAATTTAAATGTATCCACTCGAGTTTTTCCTCCCTCTTGCGCATGCAACGCTCTCTTTTCGATATCTTCATCGGATGCACCTGAGTTTCACCCTCATTACTCGTCGCTCCGGTCCGTTTCATTGCTACTGCGACGCGTCTCATTCGCGACAAGTTTAATTAACATTAGCAATTCTCTTGTCTCTTTTCTATATCGCTCATTGTTTGTAGTCGCAGCGTTGAATCACGATATAATTAAGCAGTAGTCATCGAGTTTATAAGCATGAAAGTGCGTATTATATCATCAACATTTAGACTGATTACATTCGAGAGGATCGAATCCGGTTGTGCACTGGATTCATTCATTCATTCCTTCGTTCCATCTCAATTCTCAATTCGTCCCCTGATTCTCGCAAGCTCTGCAAATGCTTCTCGTGCTTCACCAGTTGTATAGATTTACATCCTCCTACATCCTCCACCTTCGCGCTGTTCGAGTTTGAAAAGGCCATTTCGAAACTTGTATCGGGAGCGAAGATGCAGCGCGCACCCGCGATTTTGACTTTTGATGTCTATTGGCTCGAAAGATCGTGGACATCTCCGTTAAATTTATCCCATCTCCAAGGAGAGATATTGTATAAATAACTTTTCCTCCCCTCGATTCCGAGTTGGAAGCGCAAGAAAGCAGGAGCTGCACACATGTCTCGATTGCTTTGACAACCCGAAACATAAAACTACACCCGCCTGGCGCGTTTCTATAGAAAATCAAAATAAAAAGAGGAGTAGACGTGAACGCACAAATGCCTTTCTCGTCTTTTATAACCATGCGTACGTATCTTAATATTGCGTACGTATCGAGAGGAATAAAACGTTCATCTACGCATTTCATCAATTGAATGACTTTGTAAACTTTTTCATTGCAGAGTATGTTTAGGCTTTTATGTTTTTTTGATCGAACCACTAGTACCACTGCTAGTGATTATCATTATCTGTGCATATTGCATCTCGGTATTTATTAGCCACAAATCCGTTTGGATTTAAACACAAGTGAACCTATTGTATGGTTGGATATTATTTGCAACTAAAATTATTGTGCGTGCTCGCGCTAATAGCGTAATCCGTAATATTTTGCAAATCGGCACTCATGCGAAAATAAATTGTGCAATCAATTATCAGCATAAATGTGCGTGCCAATATGCGTAAATCAAATACGCGTCCACTTTTATCGATACATTTATTTTAATGCATTGAATTAAGCGCGGTAAATCAATTAAATTGTGCGCCTAGTTAAAAATAAACGCGATTTAATGGCTCGCGAGCGAGCGCCACGATCGAAATTAAAAGAATTGCAATTAACATTTTTTAGCGCTCGCATTTCAATCGCTCCACTTTTGTGGTTTCGACGGCAGGCAGGGCAGAGAGGCAGCAGACAGGAGAAGAGGCAGGTCGATTGATGTGCGGATTGCAATTTAAGACTAACACGATAGGCATGCGCTTCTAATATTCTCAGGGATGTAATGTAATCGTTAAGGTATGTGCCAATGCTTCTCGAATCGGTGAAATAGCACACGATTTCACAATAAACAAAGCTATGCGAAAGTGAGATGCCCCCACACACATATGTTGTGCTCGCCAAAAACTATTCGCTGCGAATTTGCGTAAACAAAGCCCACGCTGCCTCTCATGATCCTCTGTGTAATGACATACCGCAGATATGCTTTATCCACCTGTGTGCGCGCGCTCCGCAGCACACTTCATATGTATCTTTATCTCAATGCGCACCGCTGACTACACTACAACCTAGTGCTAGCGTTTCCTTCATTTTCTTATAGCTAGACAGTACATGCACAACAGGAGTGCTTGTCGAATTTGCATATTCGCGAACGGCGAATGAGCTTTGACGTTGTACACTTGCGAGACTTCCGAGTGCGCGAATGTTGTGTGCACAATGGCCGATGAAATGCCAGAAAGAGAATGAGCGCGAATGCAAACTGTTGGTGTAACTGCCGCAAGTGCGCAACGCCGCGGCGCGCCGACCATAAATAGCTTTATCAGAAAGAGCGACTGCTAAGACTCGCGCTCTCGGCCCAAGCCAACGTTCAGCTACGGTTTCTAATTGTTAAATTTCATCTCGTCTTACTTCGTCGCCAACGACGCGACGGCAGCGCAATCCTCGAAAATTCCATGCGCTATTACAAGTTTCATTAGATGCGGTGTAATGCAATGCCATTCCGAGCGGCAGCGACGACAACGACGACGCGCACGGGTTCATGTTTCGCATTTGACAGCGAGGATTTGTCTCTTTATGACTTTGCATCGGTCAGCAGCAGAGCTTAGTTTTTGATGCACTTGGATGCATGCATGCAATCGCATGATTTTTGCGCTCTAAAAGCTCTTTGACATATTACGCGGGCTGCTTTTTGGTGCCCGACGATTCTGCACTGTGCAGCTGGCTTTGGCTGAATGCCGGAGGCAGCGACAAAGGCACGGGTTTTAGCAAATAAGAAAATATTAGGCTTTCAGACTGAAAAGTCGCGAACTTTTAAAGCAACTTGTCACATGCGAACTTTATTTTCGCTTTGATGTTGATTTTTGAGAATACTTATCCTACTATGGCTATTAAGTCGAATGAGGAAATGAAATATTAAATTAGATTAGAACACGGATGAGGCTAAATCGTGATGGCAGTTAACAAACAAAGACATTGTCCATGATGAGTGCTGGTAGTAATTAAATTATTATGTGCTGAAACATGCAGCGCAATATAATTCTCGTTTTATAAGCACGAACGGACTAGCATCGCATCTGGAAGCGTACTAAGTAGCTGAATATTTCATGCCCGTCGTGGCATATGCGTGTGTGCATTCTATTGATGTGCACTAATCTACATCAATAAGGTAAATGCGCATAATTCTAGCACGCTGAAATAGACTGGAATTTACAGAAACGCAACATGGCAACAACGTTAATATTGCGCCTCTCTGCATGCATGCAACTCGTATTATCTCCCGGCTTGCACTAATAACGGACGTCGAATGGCTTCGTACTTGTATATTACTGCGTTCCAGCTTAATTCCACCACCTTACTAACACTCAATTAATTTAATTCGCTCAATAAGTGCTATTTAATCAACGCTTTTGTTCTACTCCTCTTAAGCACATTCATTTGCGAACTATACAAGGAAGTTGTCCTTTAGAGTTATAGGTGACTCTTCTCATCCTAGAGAACTATTTTATTATTATTTCGTTTATTATAGATGCAGGCATATTTAATTAAATTACCAATACTTTAGTTGATTATGTTTTGTTTTGACGTTCCGTTAGTAATTAATGCAGGCTTTGAACAAATTGAGTGATTGATGAGGAACGGATATAAATTTAAATTAGATATTATTGTAAATGAGAAAATGTAATCATAATAATATTAAAAATATCGGAAGGTTTATAATATCTGCCAAGTTAACTTAAATAGCATGAGTAGTGACTAAATTTTACGTCAGAAATTATTTGCACACTTTGTATATATCAAATGTTTCTCATTTACATAATGAATTTAATTTACCGCATAAATACAATTTAATCAGCATGTTTACTCCATTATTTGTTTCATTACAAACACGTATTTTGTTTAAATTTAATAACAATTTGTGGTTTCCACTAGAACACCTGTGGGTATATCGGACTAATAACGCATAATAGATTTTGCATGTTCGTCGCGTGTTTGCGCGAATTTACACACCGAGTGTTTGCTGCGGTGAGTGACACTATAGTGCTGCATAATAGAATGTATGCAGTCATTTTAAACAATTTCGTTGAAAACACTCGATTGACTGTCGTAAAATGCAAGAAAATTAGTGAATTTCATTAGAGTAAAACTAGAAATTACTCACTTCATTAGTAAATAAAACTAGGACACAATACTTGCTGGGGGCAGGTGCATACACTATCTAATCGTACGTTGCGAGAATTTTACGAGCGCGGCGCGAATAGAGCAAACCGCCTCAAAACGAGCGAGGAGAAATTGAATGTTCATTTAATATGCACGCGCGGACAACGAATGCACAAATTACCTACATTAGCAACATTAAGTCGTAATTATGTTATCAACGTCGGCGGCAGTCAGGTTGCTCGTCCGTTCTGGACTGGCGGACGAAAGTAAGTAAACAGACATACGCTGCGCAACGAAGGAAAAATGTACCGAGGTACCGAGTTGCGTCTGCCAGCGAATGCGTATTCGAGCACATACGACGGTCGAAATAATGTGAATAAACATATTATACAAATGAAACACAAAGAAATTACCCGGAGTTGGAATATTGTTTGAACACGAATCCGGAGGCAGCAATAATGCTAATACAGCTGGATACAATGATAGCAAGTTGTACAAAACAAATTGATATTTCATTCGTGGAAAATAACGCCGTTTGTTGTTCGAACAACAAGTCTTTGAATGCAGATGAAGTTCGATGATTAGATTAATTATTTACGATTAATTTGTTATTGATTAATTACAATTTAATACGAACGTCAATGTATCGCATCGCTTATTAACTATTCATTCGTGTTAATGGATAACACAATTACGTTACAAAATAGTTGCGCGAGTGCCTTCGTTGAGGGATTTGACTTTGTATATATTGCAATGTAAATGTTGTTGGTTGCGTTGTCAGAAGTTTTCAATAAGACTTTCTTTGAAAGAAGCGTACATTTTGCGGTCAAAAGTTTGTCCGATGCGACGTGAAGGCAGACAATTGAATTCGTTGTCTGGTGCAGTTGTAGAGAGAAGAAGCATTTATTCAAATTTCATTTCAAGCTCGAGTCTACTACACGCTCTTGAACTGCAGCAGGGAAGCGAAGCGGCAGCCGAGTTGAAGCATTGATATTTCAATTTCGATATCGCGCAAGTGCTCGCCGAATGAATGAAAGGAAGCGACGAGAAAAGAGACACGAGTTTAATACCCAACTGTGCTGCTTTATTATTTATATGCGCTTGTTCGGTATTTGTTTCGCAATGAAAATCTTAAAGTTTCTGCGTTGGGTTCTTTCAAATCCGCGCAGGCGGGTGGCACTAGAGTAGTATATAATTCGCTCGCTTTGATGTTTCTATGGCATTTCGCGTTCCAGCGCACTGCGGCGGCGGCGTCGGTGGCGAAGGCGGCATCGCCACGGCGCACTACATAGGTACATATTTGTTTGCGCGCGAATTCGCAGCGAGCATTCGCTGAAATTCTATAAACAACTATTGCTATAACGAGCATTGTTGTTTTTGTTCGCGATGCTTTTGTCTAGTATTGCTGCTCCACTTGCTCGCGCGTTCTCAGGCCACCCAACAACGCGTATTTCGAGCACAAATAATTACATTCTTGCGCTTAATGTTTTATTATGCGCGTACCAGCGCGCCGCTTCAGATGGATAATTTTAACTTCGCCGTTCAGCGTGTCATCTATTAATTGTAATGCGGATAAATAATTTAATAAATGAGTGCTTTGCTGGACGTGCTGCTAAATGCGCGTGAAAGTTTGATATTAAATTTGCATGTTTTCCAGTTTACATTCATCAACTTGCGTTTGGTTTGGTAATTTATTAATTTATATGTTTATTCAGTCAATCTGTGCATTTATTTCGCAATGCTATCATAACTATTTCCGGATAGTGAAATGCAGGGATTATGATTGTAATGCGCAGCAATTAAACGTAATCTAGAAAAGTTATATCCTCGAATAGCCGACTGCTCGCGTTACTTTCGTTTAAGTTAGTTGTAAACTTGCTTGCTGTTAGTTTTAAAAGTCTCTTAAAGCCCTTTTAGGATTTGTCTTTGCATAGTGAGCAGTAGTGCGTGCATGTGTACGAAATCCGCCAACATCCTGAAGAACAAAGGACGATGAGCGGGGCTGGTGTGTGTTGCGTGTCTTCGGTGGCAACTCTTGCTTATTCATTTATCTTTCGTTGGCGCGTTCTCGCTTCGTCGCTGACAATGCACTTTCTTGCAATTTTACGCATTTCAGCATTCGTGCGTTTGCCATTAGATTTATTATTACGTAAAGATGCTGCCGCCACCACCAGTCAACCAGTCAGAGCGCCAGCCGCCACCACGGCTGCTGCCGCCATTGCTGCCAGCACACACATACCTTTCATCATTTTAATCTAATATTTTATACCTGAACTATAAATGCCATCGTCGACTTTTATTGGCTTTTATCTTGCGTCGTGAAATATCACCTTTTTAGTTATTTGTCCATTCGGAATACCCATGGATATGCGCGCGCGATATGCATAAAACGCATAATATTAGTGCGCGCGCCGAGTGCTCTTTAATTTTTTACGCTCGTAAGACGCGTGCAGTAACATTTCATTTAAAAAATGAAAATCTGATAAATGATGCACTTACCACTGAATTTTTTAGTTTTCAACATTGAGACAACGCGCAAGCATTATTTTACCTTACACTTGAAAGTGTGACTCGCGCCATATTTCATGCGCTTTATACGCAAAGTTATGATCAATGAAACTTAATGTATGATATGGGTCTTCTTCACTGATTCACTATCGTGTCTCGTGTGCCCTTTCTACTTTCGTGGCTCCACGGTATCCTACTCAGATGAGAGCCAATATTTCTGTTACATTGACTTGTCACTGAATATTCTATAACACCTTATAGATTCAGATTTAGGCCAAGAAAGCTAGCATGAATCTATTGATTTCATCGACAATAAAGTGCGTCTAAGAGAAATAAATGTGCCATCCAGAATATTATTCGCGGAGAGAGCGGGTTGGTTGGTTGGTTGGTGGAAGCTGCCATTACATTATTTCAAATATTTATATGCGAAAAGCAGGACGCGGACAACGTCGGCATCGATGGCGGCGACACCTTCGGGAACACGTCAATTTATGCTCATTTGTGGCATCAATATTGACAAACTGTCACGCTAAGGTATTATACGATGCATGAATAAATAAGTAAAGCAATAAAGCGAGCGAGAAAACTCGACCGATTTTTCGGCGAAGAAAAACGGGTGGCGTAAGCAAAGCAGGAGGCGGCTGCTTGTGGTGGATGATGAGAACGTCTGTTGTCTGAATTGTGCGCAACTAGTTGCCGCGCTTCGAGGGTAAATTTAATTAAACCTCTGCGGCTGGCGATATTGCTCTTCGTTCTTTTTCAATCAGCCACGGCTATTAATTATATTCGACCATTAATTGGAAATTACCGTCGTTTGAGTGCATGTAAAATGCATTAGTGGTTTACGGGCTCTCGAATGGCGCGCTGCTGTTGGTGGTGGCGGCATCGCAGGCGATTCTCGTAAAATCGGTTATTAAAATGGTTTATCGCTAGACGTTTTTCCTTTTGTCGTTTAATTGTTTTTCAGTGTAGAATATTGATTTGGAAGTTTTCGATTCCAAATTGGATTTCTTGGAAGCGTGCATATTTTACGCGTCCAATGATTGCAAAAGTTAATTTGTCGCGTGGAGTAAATAGGTAAATGAAAAATGCGCCCGCATAAAAATGACAAAAATAAAAGTGAAGTGAAAAGGTGCACTTGAAATTATGTCAGCGCGCGCACTGCTGGCTCATGTTGAACATGGAACGCCAGGAGCGGCGGCACACCGCCTCGCTTTAAGCATGTCGCCCGTGTAACGAGATCCTGTAACAGTGATATCGGATAACTTATAGGTTATGGGGGTGGGGGGATGTTGTTAAGATGCACCAGGTACAAAAGGAGTCGAGTTTCATCTTGCAGCGGCGGCGGCTAACGCTGCTGGCGGTAGTAGCGCATATTCATTCGGGTCGCTTGTTCGCCCACGACGGCAGCGTTCACCTTTTTGCTTCAATTGCACTCTGCGCGAAGATGTCAGAAGCTCAACAGCTCTGGGGAGTCAAAACGCTCTCTTATTCTAATATTGGCAGGCGCAGTGTCCGCCTCCCACCCTTCACTCGTTCACTCGTCAGAGAAGATGTAGAAATCTAATATATCTCTTTGCGAGTCGAGAGGCGGCAGAAAGCATGTGCATCTGCGCATCTAATTTGTTTGTTCATCGAACGCATTCGAAAGGAACTAATGAACCAGACTCAAACAAACCTAACACAAATATTACTCGACGAATTCTGATTTACTCGGCAAATCCTTTTTCGTGCTTGTGCCTATTTGTACGCAGGGTGATTGTTTTTCAATTCGTTATCCTGCCCGTTGATGGATTTAAATCTATCTCGTGTAGGATGTTTGTAATATTTGTCAGATGTTTTAAATGACGCGCGTTCGCGTATGATAATGCAAAATGCAAATTGCGTGTTAATTAGTAATTCCACTCCGCCGAATAACATGTATTTACATGTAATGTATGCATGTCGCTCCCATAATTGTGCGCGCACTTGTAGACAACTAAGAATTGAATCCCACATGCTTCCCGCTCTAATTCGGTGGCAGGAACGGCGATGGCGTGGTTCGGTACAGAGCGGCGGTTGGCAGCAGCGGCAATGAATGCGCTAGATTATGGCGGCTCGCTGTGCATTCAAACACGCCGTGCAATCCTTATTGACGATGAAAGCGCAGATAGTTGGCTGCTGATGCGCCGCATTCGGTATTCTGCCTGTTGTAATTTGTGTTCGCACTCCGCACAATAAACAATTTTTAATTACATGCTTATTAACACTTTAAAACCGCGCCCGTTTCGGTGATTGTTCCGCGCAATCGTGACGAGAGTTTGCGCTTTTTATAATGCTAATATTCGTGCGCTATGCTTGGATTTGTAAACACCTAGTGTAAAGAGTAATAATGCATTATACCAGCTGTATTAAGCATCATAGTGATATTAATACTTGTGCGCACCGTGATGTACAGAGATTACTAGCGCCAGGAGATGGAAGGCTTAGCAGTCGCGCGTGCGCCGCATCCCTATTCACTCACCTTCGGTGCATGTCTACATATTTGTCGAATTGAGTTTGGGAATTGCCGGGGTTTCCATTAGCGGTTTTGCACAAATCGCACAATGTACGCCCCCCTTGCTGCCCCTGCCGCCCTTTCTCTTGGGTGTATATGTGTAGTCTGCATCTCTCACCCTTTGCTTCGCTGCCTCATCCTTGCGATTCGGTTTAAAGCCGCATACAGAGCCCCTTGGTTTCCTCAATTTCCGGCTTGTGCGCAATATCGGTGCGCTAGCTGCGAATAAAAAGTTTACTTGCAAATACTCGAAAATCATTAGGCCCCTTTTTATTGTCAATGTAGCCAATATAGAGGAATAGTTGAGGGCTAGTTGGCGAGAATTTAGTGGTCCGCTGTAGATTTGGAAGCAGGACGAAATCCTATCTGGACCAGTGAATATAACAATAAGAACAAGAATCTCGTAACCAAAATGCGCGCGCGGCCCATCGATGTGTATGCGAGAGTGTACGCTGCGGCGGTGCTACTACCGCCGCTCCACTGCCGCCGGATCCAAGTTAATTTTCCAATCTGCTACACAACAATCATAGCGAACAATAAGCTCATCTACTCCACTACAACGTGCGCTATTTAATGATAATAATTATAACACGAGGAGCGCCTATCCTGATAGTTCAACTATCAACACACGTCCGTATTGTGTGCTTTTCATAAATATCAAGAGAATTATATCGTATTTCTCCGTGTTATTGCAGTTTCTATTCGAAATTTAGCACTACTCTGCTATGTAAAAATACACAAATAAAACTCGAGTTGATAAAACAAAAACAAAAAAGTACACAATGGAGTAAGAAGGCCACTTCCATCCTGCAGGTTCTTGCATCCACATTGAGATAAAGTGGAACAACAAACGAAATGGCAAATAACGAATAGGGAAACGAACTCCTGCTGTCGACGACTATTTTCGCGAAATACGGACGTTATACACGTAGCGTATTAGCGCTGAAAAACGAAAATGTTGTGCCAAGCAAGGACGAAAAACAAAAAGAACGCAGGAGAAGAACCAACGAGACAACGAATTGCATCCGTATTCTAATTTCTTGCAATGTGAACTCGCCTTTTGTTATACGATTATTGCGCGCTGTTTTCTGCATAAAAATGCGGCCGTTTTAATCCCGTCGCTCGGCGACAACCTGAGCTCGCGTGGTGGCAGCAGCGGTGATGGTAGCTGCAGTCTCTCTGCGTGAAGCTTTCACGCTCAAAAGAGATCTCTTTATGAATGCGTTACACACTCGTGCTCCAAACAGTGAGCGAAAAATATGCATTAATAATGGGTAAAAAATTAAATAAATATTTTCAGTGGTATTGTTCTGGCTGGAGAAAGGATTTTCATTTGATGACGTTTTTGCATATGGATAAAACATACTTGGATCGTTTATTCTAAAGTTGCCACAAAAACTAAACTAATATGTGTATAAAGTGCTCTTAACACTGAATTAATTACATTATACTTTGATTACTTTGTTTAAATATTTTTTATTCGGATAAATGTTTTTATCAGATATGTACATAAAGAATAAAAAAAAACTTGGTTCATTTTGCAAACTTCTTGGGAGGTTTTAGT
>JARJDV010007775.1:0-128803 GCA_030264675.1 Anaulacaspis nigra | reverse complement strand
ACTTGTAAAATACGACGTTCTTAGCTGGATTGCAGCAAATGCCAGAAATTAAATGTTAATTCTTCAAGTGCCACTCACAATTCATATTCTGAATACATTTCTATTTATTTCACACTCTACAGCTTATATACATGGTGTCCTTAATGAAAAACTCCGTATTTGCTATTTATAATTTAAGATGGATTTGAACACTTTGTATATAATGTCAATTGTACATTATACGCATATTGCAAAGACATTGGGCGTTGAATTTTAATTAAATGCATTTCGCAGCATGCAATGTGCTCCTGCAGGATCTCGAGGACGTTTATACACTGCGCAACTACGGCCGACGAAGTAACTGCACGCTGAGCGCACTTTTTCCGGCCGCCGTTCGCGTCCTTGCCGTCAACGTCGGGATGGTTACTCAGAGCGGACACAGCGTCGAACTGGAGACCGGAACTTTGCATAAGGTAGGATGGATTCTAACCTCGATTTTGTTAGATTATTTGCATACTTGTGGAATTGGAATTCCACTTTATTTCCAAGTTATTAAATTATTTAAATCAACAGAGCAAATACAACTCTATTTGAACATGCAAGTGCGCATTTCTTCGCAATTTATGAAAGAGACTATATTATTTTTATAACCCTCTCGGCTCAGAGGCGGGGGTGGCAAGGAAAACAAGAAAAACACTGGAAGCACTTCCCCAATACATGCCTTTTGCGTTTGCTGAAAGTGCACGGAAAGTCAACGACGAAAGACACGAAGGAAAAGGAAAGGAAAAAAATTGAAGAGTAGTAAAAAACGTGGCACATTAGAATACTTAGTGGTTTGTTTTTTTCATACTTCTACCCTTTCGCACTAATGCTGCCGAAATTGCTGAGTAATCGCCGTTTCTCTTGCAGCGCTCAACAAAAAGAATTTTTCAATTTGTTCTTAAGCAGATTTTCCGGATGATGAACGCGTTGATTTCATGCAAATTACATTTTTAATTCGACTTTTCGAGCGCGGTGCAATTTGTTGAACGCGAATTCAATTAAAAATTAATTTAAACATTACTGCACTAAATTGTTCCAGCGCATGGCCGGAATTATTGCTGTAATGGCATTATTAATTGAATCGTGACGCAGATTTTCATAAAATAATGCGGAAAGTTAATCATTGTTAGTCGGGGATGCATTATTAAATTAGGTAAGTAAGTGCAAACGTGCCAAGTAATTTATCGTGACGTTTGGCTTAGCCTCGTTTTGAAGCAATTCCGAACGCCTCGCTTCGTAAGAACTAAGAAGGCTTGCTTTTTGAGTCATCGAGCTTGAGCGACTGTTGCACGTCTTATCATCACGCGAGCGTGCGTCACTAGAGCGAGGAAGAACTGCGAGTTGTATAGCGAAAGTGGGAAACGCGACGAATTCAATTTACTGTCGCACAAGCGCTAAAGCTTCGTGGACTTTATCGTCGTTCCGTAGACAAAACGACAGCCAATTCAACCGGCTGCAAGTAATAACTGTAAGACGTCCAATTATATCGAATAACGCATTCGTCCTCTTGCTCGTCTAGCACAAGTACTGAACTTCTTATGAATAACACATGTCAATTCCGATTTTATTCGTAAACATGCGTGGGGAAAAATAATATCATTTTTGCGCATTTAAATATAAAGTTATGTTGGAGTCCTGCAAAGTGGAAATGCTAACAGCTTTTGAAGATAAGTTTTAATAATTCCTAGCAGACGCAATAGATTCTTCTTAAGCTTTCGGAAATTATAGTAAATACAATGGTACCTCAGCATACGAGTTTAATTCGTATTTTAAATCGCTCGTATCTTAAAACAATTTTACCAATTGAAATTAATTGAAATGCCATTAATTCGTTCCAGCTGCTTGTTATGCATAGTCTCTGCATGGTAATACAAGTAATACATAGAGGTTTACTTTCTAACCTGATACTTTTGAATACAATGCTTTTGTTGTCTAAATGTTTTTGATTAATTTTGATTTCGATTAATACATAATTAAGCCAAAATGAAAACACTAATTACTTTGGAATATTATTTAATTATTTACATAAATTTATAGATAATGAAATCTCAANATATCTACCGCACCAATTTTCAAAATTCAAATTTTGTTATGCTTGAGATTTCATTATCTATAAATTTGCTTAAATAATTAAATAATATTCCAAAGTAATTAGTGTTTTCATTTTGGCTAGATTATGTATTAATCGAAATCAAATTAACGAAAAACATTTAGACAACAAAAGCATTGTATACAAAAGTATCAGGTTACAAAGTAAACCTCTATGTATTACATGTGTTACCATGCAGACTATGCATCACAAGCAACTGGAACGGATTAATGGCATTTCAATTGATTTCAATGGGTAGAATTGTTTTAAGATACGAGCGATATAAAATACGAGCAATGTTTCGGAACGAATTAAACTCGTATGCTGAAGTACGACTGTATTGGTAACCCTATGCAACCATTGAAAATACCAGATTTCTTTTTATTTTACCCAATATAAAACACCCATTTTAGAAATTTCAGAATTTATAACATTAAATAATTTATGTACGCTAATCATCCCTTAGGACTAGCTATGTATAACTATACAAAATACGTTCAAGAATAGTTATTATCATTTAATCCATAATTAGCTCATTTGTTGGCAAGCTCATACGCAACACTTGCGCAGTGAAGGAAGCAGAGAAGCCGAGACGTAATTAAACATTGGGATTACCCTTTGTTGCATCAGTGCAGGAACAAAGATAGATCCCGCGCGCCCACATAATGCACCTGATGCACCAAATGAGTTAGGGGGTGGCAAGGATGAACCGCGTGGGCGCCGCACGCTGCACGCTCGTCCTTGTTTCCTCGTTTGGTCGTCCACAATGCGTGCGTTGGCGGCAGCGCTGGCGTCATTGAATTGTGCTAATCTTGTGCGCCGCCAACGCGCTTCAATCAGCTCCTAGACTGTTTTCGCTGTGTGCGACAGTGTGCAGTATATTGCTAAATTTCTAGAGAACCTTGGAATGAAAACATCCTTAGAAAGGATAAAAGGAGATATTCAACCAAGGCAGGAAGAGCACTCTCTGTTCTAGCTGTTTGTCTTAATAATTCAATTATTAATTAAGATTCTACTAAATCCCCAAACGCATTCAATCATTATTTGCTATTTTATTTGCTACTCAACGACGTAATTGAATATTTTCATTCACAATTTCTTCACCTCGTTCATTTTGACGTTCATGATTAATCATCCATAAACTACGCCAGGCAAAAGAGCCTTACATTTTACTTCAAGAAGCACTTTAATATTAAAGTGGATTTGTGATTTAAATTTTATTTTCATGCAAATATAACCAAAGCATATTTTACAAATGAATATAACGTAAAATTTAAAATGACAGTGTTCCGCAAAAAAACGTGCAGTGTTGTAACTAATTAAAACAGAAAGATTACACAATTTTTATAACGAGAATGACAATTTCATGGCCGAAAGGGATGTCAGCTTAACATCGTTAATTACTTGTGCGAGCTCGGTGACATTTTCGTGGAACATGTTCATGTTCGTACATTACCAGCAGGCGGAAATTTAGGAAGGGCCGCAGGGTAAAGTTATGAAATTGATGTAAATTATGTGGGAACTGACTGATGACATATTTAATTTGGGATTTTTGGGAAATGAGTGACCTGTGTTAATAGTTAAATATTTGCAATTCCGCGGGGAATTATTTATGCGCCTTAGGTGAATATTCAATGGAATATGTTTATTTCCAGATGCATCCGCTCTGCGCTTCTTTTGCATCTTTAGAATTTCATTAAAGAAAATGTGCGAATACCGCGCAAAGTTATAAAGTTACATGACTTGCAAATGTTTCAAATTCCTTAAGAGCAGTGTGCACTTTCATGTTATATCATGCTTCAACAATTTTAACGCACCCTATGAATGAAACTATTTTATACAAAACTAGTAAAATATTCAGACGATACAACTTGTAACTTTTGCATCTTGTTACAATTTTTATCAATACAAAAATGATCTTTCCATCAAAAAATTTAATAAAGCAATTCTGCTGTAGTCAATTACCTTATTTCTCGTACTATTTAGCTAGAAAAATAGAATTTAGTATGAGTTTTATACTGCTATGGCGTGTAATATCCAATAATTAAACTTTAAGACATCATCTACTCTAAATGCATCTTATAAGTAGTTGGAATACTCTTGGAAACATTAATTATGTTAACAATAAACCAAAAATATAATCCAAAATTACTTGGAAATACGTCTTTTTAAAAATCGTTTTAAAAACTGAGATGCGTCTTATCATTAGATGCCTCTTTTGATCTGACAGGAAATTTATTTAATCAAGAACATCTTTCAGCCAGCCATTATTGCAATCTTTCTCAAATTTATTTACGAATGCAAATCGGAGACAAACAGAAGAGGAATTAGTTTGCTGGCTGGAATTCAGATAAAGTAATTTGTCATGAGGCATTGACGCGCATTGTAAGAGAAGCGAACAAGGACGCGGACTTGAAATGAATGTGTGTGGTTGTGATCCTGCCCTCCCTGCCCTGTTGCGTATTTCATTTCAATGCAGCAGTCACTCACTCTCGTACAAAACGTGGAAGTTCCCATTCGTGATGTTCGTCCTTCGTGATCTTCGTGATTCGCAACACAATTCTATGCTAATGTGTGTCACAAGAAGTATGGGGTGTGGGACCCTCCTTGGGACCTTTGCTTCCCTTATCATCCTACCCACCCTCCCTGTTTTATGGCAAGTTCTGATTATAATATCACTCATGACTACATGACTCATAGTTTGTTCTAATAAGTTTGCGTTGAATCCGCTCATATTACTATTTGCCAAATACTATCTCAAAATTTGGGGCAGATTAACGATGAACAAGTTTATCGATTCGGATCGTGAATATTTTAGTTGATAAATGCTATTTTCGGTTTTGCATCAAAAGCCTGAATATTTAGCATGAATGATAAATGCAAATGCAGGTGTGCATTTCAATGGCATGTGCGCGAAACGAAATATTTCAGTGCCTGGAGTGTTGAAAGTTTTAGCGGATCACGAATGCGCCGGCAAAGAGCGCATTGACAGAGCGATTATATTTGCACGTTATTGCGAGCGTGAACGCTGAATTCGTACGCATAGTTGCACAAAGTCACTCGCTGTGTCTTAATTATGCTGTGTGAGATTATTTTTAATTAAGCGCGCAGTCCATGCGGCGCGCACTTTTATTCTGATGCATATCCTGCGTTCGCTGACGCGCTTTCTACATGTTCGCTTGGAATAATTAAATTTTTTATCAATTGTCCATCATGTTTGTCGTGTTTTAATGCTTAATTAAATTAACTTTGCGAGAGAAAATTGTTGAATTGTTGTTTCGATTTATTATGCAATTAAACACGATATTAAATGATTCGGTAGTAAAAGTGCAAGTGCAAATGCATCACTCGATAGATCGAGCCATTTGAGTTATCATCGTTTCCTGGCGCCGGCGTTGGCGGCGCGTGCTTGAGCGGTTGGTCTGCCGCCGCTCGTGCGCGCGTTCTCAGTGTACGTATTCACTTCGTCCTGTCAGCAGCACTGGTGCTGTCGCGGGTGTTGTGTGATAACAACCGGTGCAGCGTGTGTACGAAACAAACAAAACGACAGATTTATTGTTCATTGCATATGTGTGAAATCTGAATAGTTTACTAACAATCGTCATGTTAATTGAACTTAATTAATCATGACTAATAATAAAGTGACACTCGATTCAAGCGAAGTTAACAGATACTCATAGAATTTATTATTAAAATTACATATTGTGTGCATAGGATTTTTGAAATATTGATAAATATGATGAAAGTTTTGAATAATATCAAAAAGTTTGTTACTGATTTATGACTTGAGTTCATCCGCGAAGAACTTTACCAAGTGAAAAATCCGTTAGCGGATAAAGATAGCAAAGAAGTCAAGGACGTAAATATAAATTTAGATTATTTCGTGCGAAATAAATTGACATTTCGTAAATTCTAAGATAATACGATTTAAATTGCAAGTTTTACCGCATTGCTCTATACTGCATCGCAATATAACGTGCAACTATTTAAAAACTTCAATAGAATCGTGACGTTTTTATCGTGTGCTTTCACGGGGAATAAAGTTTAAAAGTTAAAGAAAACTTGAAGAAACTGAAAATTTCTACCTTGTTCGCATGCTAAACCTTGGCATAAATTATTCGAATATATTTACGAGTAAACTTGAGCGTTATCACTGAATAATTAATATTTCATACTAAGCAATTAAGCAACTACCATAAAAATAAATATAATTTTGTTAATTTTTTAAAATGTACTTAAAAATGTTCTTTCTTCAAACAACACGCGCGTGTAAAACAAACATGAACATGTCTAGTGATGCGTTAAGTAACAAAACATACTAAAAATATCTCGGACATAGATAATTACGAGGAAGCAAGGAAATAACAAACGACGAGTTTAAAAACATCAAAATAAACCCAAACACACAATAATGGATCATACGGAGAATATTATGACTGCTGCTTACGTGGACGCAAACGTTCAAGGTAAACCGATTTGACGATGATTAAATGATTAAACTTTTGCAGTTTGCATGCTTATTCGGGCAGCGCGCAGCGAATGAATAAAAATAGTTAGTTAGCAATAGAAACGAACTCATGATTAATCACAGTGTCTATCTCTAAACGAATGTGTGGTGTGCACAACACTGAGTAATGAAATAACAATTCCACGTGTGTACACAGCCTACACGAACGTATAATTGCATTTGTTGAAAATATCAATCATGTCATATTCGTCAGCGTACATTGTTTACATTTGCATATGCATGTATTATAAATTGCTATGGTTTTATTACGTACACTTTTCTGCGCAGCTTTGATTTGGTCAAAAATTAACACACAATTGATTGTTTTGTCATTGTGGGGTGGTCAATGAGGTCATGTCAATGACCAGCCGAAAAAGTTGAAATGCAAACACAAATATTTGAATTTTAAACAACAATTATTTTAGAGCAGATGCGTGATTAATTTTCATGCGAGTTGGGGATTTACCGACAGCATTGTTATAACAAATTTATCTGATTCGAAGCGGTGGAGAGCGAATAAATGTTATTTCAGTTAGGAAAAGTTTGCTACACAACTTTGTCGAGCCACTTTGCTGCGTCTGTTGCTGTGAGAGTTGGTAACGTTTCACGAATGCACAATGTTCATTACAATGCATTGCAAACGAGCAAATGGCGAATTGTTGATGCTCGACGCGTTCCAGATTTTCTTGTTCTCTTATTATCATCGCCGATTCTTATTGCGTTAAAGCCACTGCACTGATTCTGCATGCGCGCTGCAAAGAAAACGCGAGCTTTTTCCATCATCCACTAGCAAGCAAAATGACTTGCACGATCGTACGTGTTGAATTTCTTTGCAACGCTGCTAAGAAGTAGTGTACACAGTGGCTGAATTGCGAAACTGTTATGCGAAAAAGTAACGGGAAATGGAAAATCGTAAACTTACAAAATGAGTGAATTAAATTGCAACTTTTTATTCATTTGTGCTTTTTCATCAACAAACTTGATCATTACGCTACTTTTATGAAATTGGAAAAAGTTTGTTAGGTGTTGCCTTTGCAATTGAGTTCAAGTAAATTTTATTTTTTATGCAGCCGCCTTAATAAAATTGTTATCAATGTTATAAATTACATTTAGAGCTAAACGTTGTATTATTAAAGCATTTATATACGCGTTGCTTACGCGAGCAACTCGAGCAAAATTTAGGATATGAAATATAATTTTCATGAAATTGCCCTAAAGTTGCGCTTTTTATGGTTTTTACTTTATGCTTTATGCGCAACTAGCATGCTTAGTATTCATTTGGTGTGAAGGAAATTTCTTGCGACATCCGAATTCTGATTCGTGTGCAAGTTTTGCGAGAAATTCATCAAAATTAATGATGTAACTGACCTAAAATTAAATATTTAACATTTTTCGAGATTTTCACGCTAAAGAGTGAAGAAACCCCTCAACAAATTCTAATCACGTAGGTCCATTTAACTAATTATATTAATTGCTTTTTCATGTAAATTTCGTGGATTTAAAAAACAATTATTCATTAGGAATTTAAGCACCTCTTGAGTGACGAACATTTTGCATTTCGAATTCGTGATTATGCGATGAAAGCGTACATTTTTTCATTAGCACTTGCTTCATCGTTCTTGAGAAGAATACATTTCAGCGCCATACGATGATATATTTTTCAGCGGCAATTCGTAAGCGTTTGCGATGATTTACGTCGTTGCATCTCGCCTGGATTTTTTCATGAAGCATCAAGCGTTACAATTTTCCCGTTGCTGCCACTCTGAACGCGATGCATTATTTCTATGTCGCTTGGACATGTACAGAAACGAATAATGTGCAACGTCGAGATGCTCTTTTGCTCGTACAGTTCAACAATATATTATGAAAGGGTTGTTAGCACTTTACGCCAAAGAATGTCACTACAATTCAAGCTTTTCTCGCTTAAGATACTTGTTTATTCAGTGTTTTTAAAGTCAGGTGATTAATCATTAAAAAGAAAGAATTGAATACATTTTCTATTTGTTAATTTCTAAACGATTGCACAAAAATATCCCATACACAGTAAGTAATACCCAGAGGTATTAATATTTCATCCCTTCATAGTTTGCTATGCCTTTTTACGTTTTGGGTTATTGCTTGTTTTATGTCAGTCTTGCTTCTTTTTGCAATCATTTCGCTTGTTTTTGCCATTTACCCCGGTACAAATTGCCCCACACAGCACGTGCAACATTCCACGTCTATTTGAATAGTTCCCGGCGCAAAACACGAACGAATTCCCTTCGTGTTCGACTTGGAAGTTTGCAAATTCATTACAATCAAGCGGAAATGAATGTGTGTGTTTCTGTGGAACATTGTATAGCTTTTATTATTACCTCTTGCGGATCCATCGACCATGCATAAAATTGATTTATATGACAACGTGGAATAACGCGCAAAGCACAAAGCGCGGAAAGCTTTTTGGAAAGCGCACACGACGCGACGTGTGCCCGAATTCGTGACATTGCTGAACACAATTTGTTTAGGTTCACATTGTACGGCGTCATCACCAGCGTGTCAGAATGTATATTGCTACGCTTGCATATTTGCACTATGCCTGAAAGGGTTTCATATTTATTACATATTCAAATTGCATTTCTAGTGCGCCACTCGTAAATTCGGCAATGCGTTGTCAGCCATCGCACATGATGTGCGCATTCATCGATAAGATAACAAATTGCACATCTACATTTATGATTTTTCCATTATTAACACATGTTCATTATCGATTACGACCACGTTGCGTAACGAGCAGAAAGGGTTAATAATGAACGATTGTGCACAAGGGTGGCATAATGAATTGAAATAATGATTTAAACATAGTTTAAATTTTTGGACAGTGATTTTAGTTGAAATCCAATTGAATGGAATTAACGTCAATGCGCATGTAAGGAGATTGAAAAAGTTTTTCATCCACAAAGCACTCGTTGATTGTCAACGAATTTGTCAAAGACTGCGAATTTCGATTTGCATCCAAACTTTTTCTCTCGAGGACGATTTCATCACATTTGATTCGCGGCGTTCTTTCATTGCTCTTAAATTCCCCATTGGCTTCAAATTGCAAATGCCCGCATTCATCTTCCTTAAGGATGAACAATAACCATTCTTTCTCGAAGGAGTCTTCTCCATTTCTCTTTTCTTCTCTTTATCCGCTCATCCAACTAGTCTAATTGCTATAGTTAGAACGTCTTTAAGTATCCTCTTTCTTTCGCTTCTTCTTTTTGCAATGTCGATCATGCTAAACATAAGGATGACCGTAATAGTCATCCTGAAGGTCTTCCTGAAGCGTGCTTGTCCCGTTTTTCCTTGAGACTTATACCTGAAGAGTTCAGCTCTAATAGTCCTGCATTTTTGAAGTATTTCCAAGTAGTTATACGGAGTGGATTAAGTTAATGTGGGGTGTTCTACCAGCATTGATATTAAAAACTCAGCACTTTATATAAAAAGGGAAAGAAGTACGAATGTAAATAGCGGGGGGCAATAAGGGTAAGAAACTCTCTTCTAGGAGGAGAAGAAGTCTTAAGGAAGCTTACGTCATACGATCGCTAACAAAGGGCTTTTCTAGCTACAATCGCGTTGCAATTGCAATCAAGAACAGTATTTCAGCGTGCTACCGCTGTTTGTAAGTAGCGTCGCGACGCTCCTGCCTAAAGGGGAGCCATAATTCATGTCCTGATGCAATTAATCGCGTAAATGCAGCGTGTGGCGTCGTCACTCCTACGAAATCGACATGCGGTGCACATTGAGTATCTGCAAGGGCGAATTTTATTTCTAGTTCTTGGGGGGTTGAGTGACTCATCTAATTATTTTATAGTCTTTACATTAGTGAGTTCTTAATGCAAGTAATTTATTAAGTCTACTCAATAAATGCATCTTAGGAATAGAAAACGACTTTAAATTACATTTTACATTTATCCTCAGGTTTTTGATCCAGGAAATACGCTAAATTTAATGCAGACGTTTTATATAAATTCATAAATCTTCACACTTATTTTATCTATATATAGATAAAATCATTATTCTAAAATTAATTTAAATGATGCTTTAACTACCATAAGTAACCGCGCAAATACGATAACTAAACGTACTTAAACAAACTTGTAATGATACCCGGAATGCACATCACATATACTTATATAGCGAAGGCATAAAATACGCATAAAACTTTTCAATTTTACGTAAACTTCCAGCACATCTGAATGAATATTTCAGCAGATGCGTTTTTAATGACCATATAAGTGGAATAAATACGGAAATTCTTTTTTAATAATTCCGTGTTTTTATTTAATTCTGCAAAACCAATAAATAGGATAAAATTGAATATGTTTGTTGAAAGTGGAAATTCATAGTGTTTGACAAGCCAACATCCCAAACGTTTTCGTTCCATTTACAAAACTATTACCGACGAACATGTCTTCCTATGGCTTGTTTTTCTATGGCGCATCCCATTCTGTGAAGCGTTTTTGTCACACTCGAACATCGCAAATGTGCATTCCTTCGCTTCTATTCGCGTCGACTTATAGGCCATTTATTCTTCAAACACGTTTCGCCGCCTCCATCGTTGTCTTTCCATTCCGTCGCATGTTTCCATAAACACTTTCGTTCTTTTTGCATTTTGCTTGAACACTCCGCTTATACAAGATGTGGACAACAATATAAATATTTTAATATATGCCTCATGTTTTACAACATTTCATTCGAATTCGTATTAATATTGAAAATGTCTGAGTGATATTTTTGAAGAAAACAGTCAAGAAATGTCGATGTTTTGCCTGCGGAAGAGAAAAACTTCCGGAATAAAGTATACCTTAATGCTTGTACACGCCATGAGGCTATTGAGTTTTCGGGGTGTGCGGTTTGATAAATAATTTAAAATTCATGCGCACGCTCCTAGAATACACTCATTTTGTTACCTGTTTTATACACACCACGAAGGACTGTTGGCTATTCCTGGTGGAGTGCCAAGTGAGTAGCAATCAACTTGTATAGTTTAAAAGAAATACTCCTTAACAGGAAACGCACGAGTGAAGCCTTCTTAGTCCTCGTTGGTACTAAAATTCTTTGCACGCGATAAATACACGTGTGCTTGATAAGTTATCGCTGACAATTGATCGTTAAGTGCTAGAAAAATTCAAATCGCTTAAAATCAAAGCAAGAAATAATTTTCTTTTTGTAGTCCAATTTCCTATACGGAAATATATTCTTTCAAACGTAGAAGCTTCTGAATATATTATTTGTTGGTTGTTTTTTTCCAGCCACATCTTTGAGCATTTGTTCGATAAGTTCTTACAGTTTCTTGCGCAAAGAAGCCATTGAAATATTGATTTCCTTGTGGTAACACAGGTGTTTTTTTAATAAACCGGCTTATTGTGTTTATTAAATTAAATCTTTTTCGTGTTGGTAATTTACATAGAAACAAGCGTACTTATTTATGAACTTAATGGACATTTTCTTGAAACTCAATTTTATTTATTTATTTTGCATTTTCCTTTCCTTATGTAATACAACTGCGTTCTATACACGCGCTAAAAATATCTCTTCCAATGTGATTTCTTGCAATATATTTTTACCGTTTGAGAGCGGTTTGGGGAATGCATGAATAATATTGAATTTTACAACTGCGGGCGGGTTGCCGCTGCTTACGTGAATTGGCGGTCGTAACTCTTAATAAAATCGCCCGGCGAAATCCTAAAATACTCAACGCGTGAAGCAGGAAGCATTCAAAAGGTCAGAGACGAGGATGCTTTGTAGTCCTCCAGCGCCAAGCACACACAAACCGCCAAGGTGCAAGTGAATCACTTTTATGCGGTTGCTTCTGCTCCTTTAATGCCCCACATCGAAGGCGTGCATGCGCTTGAGTTTCGAATTTGGAATTCTAGCAGCCGAATAAATCACGGTTTTGCGCTGTACGACCCACCGGCTATTTTAAAGTGCAGACGAACAAAGCTTGCGGGGGTGATCGGGAAAGTAAGCGGTCGTTAGGACCTTTAGCAATTGGGGAGCGCGAAACGCATAGAAACATTATGCTTGCAGGTTTCCGTATGGGCGGTTTAGCCGCTTGAATTGTCCTCCAAGACGCTCATTGTTAGCAAAGTTCGGCCATCTCATATTATTATTGGAATTGTTCAAACGGTGCGTGTATTATGTTTGCATTCACTGTGCCCGCAGGGATGACTTTGCGGTTTACTAAATGTCCCTAGATGATTTGGGGACATTTGAAGTATAATTTTATAGCTGGAAATTTATATCTAATCAAGTTACTTTTATCTGGTATCTTATGAATGCGTAGATGATTGGACGTATTGGTGTTGCTATAAATTAAGATGAAATTCATTAATTTGTGAAACCTTCTCAAGATGAATTAAGACCAAATTCTACCAGTTTTAGTACAAGCACTTGCTGAAAACTAAGATAGCGAAGATGAGAAATTACGAAAGGTTCTTAAACGCATTAAGGCGTTGGAGTTGAATAGCCAACTTCCGAGAATGCATTAAATTTAATCAGGTACTCAAACAGATTGCCATTTGTCTTCGCCCACACGCTTTAAGCTCTTAATTTCTTGACGTGTTTTATTAACTATTTTTTAAATTGTTTACATTTTAATTATAATTATGGCTACTCTAAACAATGTTTGTTCGTACAACATTTTAAGCCCCCATGTCGTGTAAAAAACTAAATGAAGCTATTAAGGAAATGCAAAACGAAGAGTGCAAAATAGTAGGTATAAGAAAACCAGTCGGGGTGCAACTAACTTGAAATTATTACTTAAAGATCCCTGCTCAAGTTGTATCATTTGTTCTCATTTTCGGAAGCGCTTGTTATCATTCCAGCGTGCACTCGCTTCCAAACTTTTCCTTGTCGGGCTCACCAACCGAATCTAAACTTCTCTCTTGTCTCGCTATCGTTTCTATTATTTTTCCACCAGCTGCAACACGCTTTTCCTTTTATTTACTTTCATTTGAGGACTTAGTTAGCACGCTATTACGGGCAAGGTAAAACTAAGTGCATTTATCATTTGTCTAACCGTGCCACGCGTTTCTTCAATGCCATTTTCTTTCGAGGGGAAAACAAACCCATAAGATAGGTCAAAGTTATTGGTCTGTTATAGAGATTAATGAGAAATTTTTGGAAATAATATCCTCTTACTACGTAA
The DNA here is from genome assembly GCA_030264675.1 of Anaulacaspis nigra. Taxonomy (NCBI): domain Eukaryota; kingdom Metazoa; phylum Arthropoda; class Insecta; order Coleoptera; family Staphylinidae; genus Anaulacaspis; species Anaulacaspis nigra. The sequence continues at coordinate 115,015 of JARJDV010007775.1, read as the reverse complement.
TATTCCCTCACTGTTAAATTTGAGAACTGCATCTATTTTAAGATGGAGTATTCCTGGTGATGCATTTCCTTCGGGAACTTAATGAAAATTGCAGTAGTGAGTTAGTGGAAGTAATAACATGTTGATAGCGCAAGAATAGGTCCTTTTGTTTTGCAAGTTGATTATAATGCAGCTTCCAACGTAACCATCAACATCCTGGGAGTTTTCCGGGACATTAGCCACCTGCATGCGCCCCAATTGTTCCAATTCCAATGAATGTTATGCGATCCATGAAAGTTGCCATACATTAGTACAATTGCCAAATACACCAATGTTTTTGTTTTGTAGTTGTTGAATCCTTGAAACTATTAGTGATAGTGAACTTATACTTGTCTCTCTCTCTTGAAGTAATTGCATTTTGTTTCAGGTGATGAGGGGTCATATCAACCTAAAGAGCTCGTCCTGCAGCAGCAATGGGTCACGCTGACGGCAAGCATGTGGCCTAAACCGACGGCCGCTTCGGCACCACGTGGCGGCTGGCGTGTACCGAGCGACAGATTGCCGCTCTTGGCGGCAGTGTTCTGCGGGGCTGCATTCGTAGTTTGCGTGATATTCGCGTGCATAATCTATCGTTGTTGCATTATGCCACGAAAGGAGAAGCACTTTTGTAAGTCTTATGGCTGAGAAGCACTTGCACATTGAAATGCAAAAGCACTCCAGACTACCGCAGTAAAATCCTTAACTCTGGCCAAGAAGAAATTGCTCTTGTTTGTTGCACTTGCGACAAACAAGTTTCCAGCGCAGCAAATCTTAAACGAAAAGTTCGTTGCAACCGTGCAGGATTTTGTGTTTAAAGCCCTGGCATGATGGCACTAATGGAAAACGAAATTTAATTACGTTTTCCAGCCAACACTTTCGTGCTGTTGGGTGCTAAATAAGTTTTAATATTGCATTTCCTAATTCGGTTTGCAGATTGCCAATCATGGCATTAAATTGTTGCAAACACCTTGTACAAATGCAATATTGCTAATTAAAAAGCTGTGCGAAGAAGTCTCGTAGTGGACACGTTAGGAAATTAAGCAATTTCCTCTTGCCCTGGGTTCATAAACTTTCAGTTCATCAAGCGCTTAATGATAGTAGCCCATCATTTATTTAGTTCATCTAGTTTTACTGCGCAATCTAAAACTCGTTTTATTTTATGTCTGCGTCTTCAGGTAGCCGCGTTAAAGACAGCCCGCACAATGCTCAACTGCCACCGACGTATCCTAGCCAAGCGGCAGTGTACGCAGAGCCCAAACCAGGACTTAACTGGGGCTATAGCAACCGCATCGTGACGCCGTCAAACAGCTCCCAATGGTACTCCCCGAGCAGTACGAATCTGCAGTGCACACACTGTCCGGGCATTTGTCCCAGCCCGGTGGTGCCGCGCAGTAGCAGCGTACCGGGACCGGGACCTTCGTCCTCTCTAATGCCAGATGCGCAGCGCCATTTGAATTACGCTATGCCTCCGCCGCCTCCACCTGGAAACAATTTATCGCGCAAGCAGCGACCGCTAAGCCAACCCATAGCTCCCATTGGGTACGTGGTGACAGCAAGCACAAATGGGGCAGCACGTGGCATTCCCATGCCAGAGATTTCCGAATTCTCGCCGCAGGGACAGTACGCATCTAGCAGCAGTAAGTCATCAATTATTTTCCAATTACATTGATTGCTTTAATTCATTAATTCCTCGTTTGCAGTTTTGGACGAGGTTGGCGGCAAAGAAGAAGGATCGCCAACGAACGCACTTAAAACGCGCAGTCTTCCAGCTTGGGTACGCTCAAAACCTCGACCTTTATCAACCGAAGATGATCTCAACGATTTATACGCTAAAGTACAAATACTATTGCCAATTCTATTCGATCAATATTAATGCATCTTATTTTAGGTGAACTTTAGTAAGAAACGAAAAAATCGAATGCGCAACGACGAAGCTGCAATAATTGCACTTAGCAAATCACAATATCTGCATAAAGATACGGACACGCTCGTTGATAACGAAGCAGTTATTGTATATGACGAACGAACAGCCTTATAAATGATTTAGAATAGACTATTAGAAATCGAATAATTGACGAAATGAGGTAAAAAAATATGCTAATCTAACGACAAAAATCACTAGTATAATGTGATTGCTTTTGCATCAAGGCAGAAATACATAAAAATCATATCGTAATGATTTAGATTTTTGAAACAGTTCTTTCAATCGAGGAAACATGAAAGACTTGTGACTGCGACAAATAAACATTTCTAGAAAAACGAATTTTTAATTGCATGAATTAATGCAGTTAAATGTTTTGCGACACTAATAAACTTACATATTTGCTACAATCTTTTCAACAATTTATTAGCGTTGGAAATTTTCGAAGATTTTCTAAGCAAAGAAGAGAATTAGCAGTATTACTTGAAATTTTAAGCAAACCTCCATGTTGCTTATCAATGTATTTGTCTAGGAACCTACGACAATTAATGTGTTTTAATCAAATGGCCTACCTTTACTACATATAATACGTGCCCCCGAAACAATGTATATGTAGATAACCTGATTGTATCCGAAGAAGTACCAATGATAACTTATTATAGATGCGTAGAATTCTATTATAGATGCTTAGAGGCAACATTAGACTATTTTTTGATAATTCGTTAAATATCTACCAAATCACACATGTAGTAGCAAAGTCTATTTGATTAAGTCTTAGGAAACAAATTAATTAATCAACACATTCTGTGATAATTCTTCATCATATTTATCAAATACCCGTACATATTAAGAATCTAAATCATACTATAATATATCAGCGTGAATTAATAATTAAATATCTACTAATATTCTGATCCAAATTACATGCGGTTTGATACATATTTATTTAAGGTAATTGCAATATTTATTCCATAGTTATCATTTTAGAAAGATCAAACTGCAATGGATTATATACTTCAAAAGACTGTCGACCATTGCTTATAATAAGCATCTTTAATTTCGTAACTTTATTTTATAACAGTAGTCTGCATTAAATTTTCAAATAAATGATAACATAAGGAATCAATTTTTAAGTTCTCGTAGCAAAACGTAGAATATCCTTTTTTGGAGCTATTTAAAACCATATTTATCTACTTGAATTCGATGGCATATTAAAATTAATGTTTGTAAAACCTTATCTAATTCAAATTACAAATTAATGGAAACATGTGCCATCTTTGTAATACTTCGAAACTACATAGAGCTCAAACCTATCTCTGTCAAGCGTAAGCAAATCTAACCTAGCATTGGTGCAACCAAGTACAACGGTTGCAACGTTTGTTTTGTTGATGTTTTGTATTGATAACCGGTGATATCGCAATAAGAGTTCAAGCATTAGTGAAATGTACATGCCAAAGGTAACAAATAGTGTCTCGCAATATTCTCAGAAAACCGCGTTCAAATAAGCTCTCACAATAAACAGTTGGGGCAAACACTGCTGACCCTGTTTAAAGAACTCTCACTAAACGTGGATTAACAACATACATTTAGCAAGAAAAAGGTCATGGATTTAATGCCTATATCCAGTGTGGTAAATGTACAATCAGGCTCATCTTTGCCTGCATCCAACCAAAACATGCAACATCAAGCACCATCAGGTTCTGCAAAACTACACAATGCCACCAACTCATTGAATTCAGCTGCTTCAACATCTGATTCAATTCAGGTATTAATGCAGTCTTTAATGTCTTAATTATGTCTCTAAAAATCATATAATAGGTTTTATCAAAAACAAGGATGTCTGATTTGGTTAGGGACATTGATCCAAATATATACATGGAAGAGGAAGTGGAAGAAATCCTTTTGGGTTATATGGATGACTTTGTTGATAGGGTAATCAATGGAGCAAGCATAATTGCAAAGCATAGACATGTAAAGACCATTGAGGTGAAAGATGTCCAAATGTTTATAAGTAAGATTTCCATCCTGACCAACAGGTTATTGGTGTTATTCTTCATTTACCATATCATTGGTTTACAGATCGGAACTTCAATATGTGGGCACCTGGTTTGGGCACAGATGAACTTAGACCATATAAGCGCAGTCTAACAACAGAATCACATAAACAGCGCCTAGCATTGATCAGGAAAGCACTGAAAAAATACTAGCTTCAATTACCACATCTGACTACAAGGAATAATTTACGTTAGCCTTATGATTTGAAGCATTTCAGATATTTAATTTTTATTGAATAATTTTATTAGTTCCAAGAAATTAATTACGTATAATTAAAAGGAATATTCTGTTTTAATGATTGCGATGCTAATAAGAGAAAACAACAATTAAAGCAATAATCATATGATTGGGCTGTTTATAACTTTATAGACAGTATAGTACTCCAATAAAGATCATAGTGTTTATACAACACAATCTATTTGTGGAGCACCTACAATAGCATGGCAACAAGCAATGTATTGAAGCAGGAGGAAAACTGCCACTAGTTGAATATTTGCCAACATCACATGCAATCAGTGTGATATTGTCACAAGGCACCATGTGAAAACAGAGAAGCTAAACCTATATCTGCTAGAACAATGTCCAGTAGTGAATGAGACACATCACAAATGTTGTGCCAGTAAAGTGCACTATTTGCAACATGCGCTAATAACGTAAGTAAATCCAGTTTATCATATTGAGTTTTGTTTATTTCTTGAATAGGAGTGATAGGGAAAATTTTTCTTTGCAACATCAATTTGAAAATAAGCTAAAATTCATTATTAAATAAACATTTAATGTTAAATTACTACGAACGAAATAAATGACGTACATTTCCATTAATAATTCTGCCCTTTAAGGATTATAAATCTAACCTCACTGTATGGAGCAGCTAATAGTCCTAATAGTTAAAATATTTTGAGGCGCGGAAACTTGATTTTATTTCGATGCAGTTTTGGGTATAATAGTATTTTAATTGCAAGTTAAGCACCTGTTAATGCATAGAGGTGGATAATTTCACCTTGAAATAATACTATTTTCCATGACTTTGCCCACTACCTACATGAATGGAATATAAATGGTTTTGTTTCGGCTTGCGAGTCAGATAAACATTTTTGTGCGTTGTACTGTGTGTATTGATGATGCAATGGCAATGGCATAGCATACGCGCCGTGGGACTGGATAATTGAACATGAAATAAACGCGTTTGCAACAGTACGTGAACCACAAGTCATAATTACTTTGGCTTTAATTGCGAACCGCAATGCTTACTTATTTGCAAATTATTTAAAATTTAATCAGTCCACGGTGGAGTCGCGACGTGTGTGTTTACTGTAAAAGGGGACAATACATAAATTTGTGAGCGTGTATAAAAATAGTTTCAGGCAGAAGTTCTCAAAAGTTATAACCTGTTGTTGAAGTGAAATTAAAACCTATGAAAATTATTTATCATTGTGCTTCTACGTGGTTAAAACACTGGGAATATTATGCAACTAATTGCATAGATCGTGCACGGTACGTCCTTTAATTGTCCGACGTGTCCTTCTGATGTGTCCACAGGTAGTTTATACATAAAGTCATACTTTACTTAGTTTTCTTCAATCAGTGACTAATTTATTAACAAGGTATTGATAACTTAATAGATATTAGATTTTAATGTATAAGACGAAATATAAAGTGCAAGTGATGATTGTATGAACCGTGACCCACTTATAGATTTTTATTAAAATAATTCAATCACTATTCAGTTCACACTTGTTGCTGTGCCTGGGATGTATTGTTTTATCACGTAATTTGATTTTCAAGTTCATATATCAACATGCAAACATTAGAGTTTTATAATCGTTTAGATGAGCCAACGCTATTGTTGGTATTCCCAATAAATAATAATAATTAATTACTTAAAGCACATAACAAATACCGCAATATTTCTGAGATATTTATTTTAATATTTTATCTTTTGCTAACTATCTTGATAACATTTACGACTTAAATTGCCATTACGCATTAAATAACGTCTCAGTGTTCATCGCAAGTTGAGAAATTCAATTGAAAAATTATCGCGAGTTCCTTATGAGCTCAATGAAATATTTATGCGTCCGCGTCCCATTAAACTAAAACAATTATGTGTGTAGCAACAGTAAATTACTTTTTAGTGACGATACTTACCTTATTCATATTTATATTACAGTTATCAGTAGTAGTAAAATAAATACTTACCAGCACAATGGCAAGTCGATTAAGAAAATTGGCAATTGCTGGTCTAGCTGGTACTTTTGGCGCAGGCTTGACTAGTTACTTATTTCTCAGGGATACACCAGATGCAAGAGTAAGTTTTATCTCAAATAAAATCATCAATTTATTGTCATTCAACTAAATCAAAAAATATTTGTTCAATATAAGTGGGCTACAGTAAATGCGCAACAACAACAAAAACGTCGCAAACGTCCACTGCCAAAACGTGACGACCAAATAAAGTCATTACAAACAGAGAGTTTTGATGTGCTGATTATTGGCGGTGGTGCAACAGGAGCAGGATGCGCTTTAGATTCAGTAACCAGAGGCTTAAAAACTGCGCTTATCGAAGCGGATGACTTTGCTTCAGGTACTTCCAGCCGCAGTACCAAATTGATTCATGGTGGTGTACGCTATTTGCAGAAAGCAATTATGCAATTGGATTACGAGCAATATAAAATGGTCAAAGAGGCCCTAAATGAGCGCGCTTCCATGCTGCATGCAGCACCACATCTAGCACAGCCATTGCCCATTATGTTACCTGTTTATCAGTGAGTATATGTATATGGGTACGTTTTAATCTCAAACATGCGGTGTTTTTAATTGCCTTGTAATCAAATTTCATACAAATAACTGCCGGCGATATGATTCATTTTAAATACAAATGCGTCTGGGAATTTTATTCGCTTATCAATAATGCTAATATAGACTTTGCATATGCGTTTATCCCATTCATAAAAATTGTTATCGTCGGCATGTGCTGCTGATATGTTTCTTAATACATATAATAAATGCGATTTATTAGAAAATTAATTACTATAGACGTTTACTATAATTACGCTATTGTAATAAATGCAACGGGAATTTAAAAGTGTTTTTCCTATGCGACGACTTTTATCGATTATTGTTCTAGATGGTGGCAAGTTCCTTATTATTGGTTCGGCATTAAAATGTATGATTTGGTAGCCGGAACCAAAACAGTACGTGGATCTTATCTCTTATCAAAGAAAAACGCTCTGGAATTATTTCCAATGCTGCGTGGTGACAAACTATGCGGAGCGATAGTTTACTATGACGGTACGCATGATGTCAACAGCAACCTTGACCATTTAATCATAATGTTTAAATATACCGTAGGACAACAGGATGACGCAAGGATGAATTTAGCTATTGCCCTTACAGCAACGCGTCATGGTGCGACTGTTGCGAACCACGTTAAAGTAACAGGTTTAATGAAAGAAAAGAATGCTGAGGGAAAAATGAAAATCTGTGGGGTTCATGTACGTGATGAAATCACTCGAAAGGAGTGGAGTATACCTGCTAAATGTGTAATTAATGCTACTGGACCATTTACTGATAGTATAAGGCAAATGGATCAACCAACTGTTAAGAAAATTTGCTCTCCAAGCAGTGGTGTTCATATTGTTCTGCCTGGATATTACAGTCCTGAGCAGATGGGTCTCCTTGATCCTTCCACAAGCGACGGCCGCGTAATTTTCTTCCTTCCTTGGCAAAAAAATACCATTGCTGGAACTACAGATCTTCCTTGCCAAGTTACGCATAATCCTAAGCCAACCGAAGATGAGATTATGTTTATTTTAGAAGAAGTCAAGAATTATCTCAATCCTGACGTTGAAGGTAAATTTTGAGAGTATTATATGCACGAAATACTGAGGGTATTTTACAGTTAGGAGAGGTGATGTACTTTCCGCATGGAGCGGTATCCGTCCTCTTGTATCAGACCCAAACAAACCTGACACGCAATCTCTGGCACGTAATCATATTGTGCATGTAAGTGATTCTAATTTAATCACAATTGCTGGCGGTAAATGGACAACCTATCGGGCCATGGCCGAAGAAACAATTGATACAGCAATCAACGCATGCGATTTAACAGCGCCAATTGATGTTTGCCAAACTGACGGACTTCTAATGGAAGGCGCTCACGGGTGGTCACCAACTATGTATATTCGTTTGGTACAAGATTTTGGTTTAGAAAGTGAAGTCGCACTTCACTTGTCTGCTTCCTACGGTGATCGCGCTTTTGCAGTAGCTAAACTTGCAACAATTACCGGTAACTTATCACAGTTGAAATATAAAGATATATTACACAAATTATTTAGGAAAACGTTGGCCAATTATTGGTAATAAAGTACATCCAGAGTTTCCATACATTGATGCGGAAATTCGCTATGGTGTTAGAGAATATGCAATGACCGCAATTGACATGATTGCAAGAAGATTGCGCTTGGCATTTTTAAATGTTCAAGCTGCCCAAGAAGCTCTACCATTCATCATTGATATTATGGCGGAAGAACTTAATTGGTCTGAAGGTAAGCGCGTCAGTAAGCATTAAATTCAAATATATCATTATAAATAATTTAAGCCGAAAAGAAAAAACAGCATAGAGAAGCAACCGAGTTTTTACAATACGAAATGGGTCAAATGGTGAATCGCGCCAGCAGAGAGCGCATTCCAATTAATCTCAGCAAAAACGAAATTCAAACGTATATCAAACGCTTCCAAATTATTGATAAAGACCGAAAGGGATACGTATCAATAAACGATATACGCAGAAGTCTGAAGGTATGGCATTTAAATAATTATTATCATCATAAACCACAAGCAAAACATACGCTACACTTTTATTTATTACATTTAATTTAATCGTTTTATTTTACACTTACAAATGATCAGCACATAGGAATTAAGTTAGATGACAGAGATCTGCACGCATTACTTTCTGACCTCGATACGCAATACAATGGACAATTAAATCTGCCTGATTTCCTACAAGTGAGTAAACGCAAATTAGATTATTCATGGGTCTCATTCATTGTAGATACATGGTGAGAAGGAAGTTCCTGGCGAGGAACTGCACGAGATATTGCGAGAGATCGATTCTAACATGAATGGTCAGGTCGAACTCGACGAATACTTGCAGGTCAGACGTTATGCATGAAAATCTTAACACTGACTTGTCTTGTTTTTTGTGTAAACGCCATATAAATGCTCTCGCATGTCTATTTAGCACCATTTATTTTCATTTGTTCACAATGATTGCATGTCGTTCCAAAAGTTATGAACTCTATACTTAAACAAATTTATTTTAGATGATGTCTGCTATCAAGTCAGGGCACATTGCTTACTCACGGTTCGCCCGCATGGCTGAACTTGAAGAGGAGAAGCATGAAAAAGAAATGCTCAAGAAGAAGATTACAGTAGAACGCAGCGGTGGCGGTCTTTAATTTTATTAAAGAAAACAATCAAATTTTAACATATATTAAATCTAACATACGCCGCAGAATTAAGTATTTATAAAACGAATTTGAAACGTATTTCTGAAGCACACTTATTAATATAAAATATATAATTGAAAATCGGATGAGTCTAGGTTTGCTATAACGGTCGAGTCATTTCAATCGTTAATTAGTTGAACCTAGTTTATTCGTAGATGTTTAGTTTATTCGCAGGTTTATTCGTAGATGACTAGAGAACTGCCTTATGCACGGTATTTTCAATGACAGTATCATTTAGCTCATCCATATCATCTGAAGACTCGGACGATGAAGACTTGCGTTTGAAACCGATTTCCGGAGAATCCATTGGTTTGGACTTTATGTTGACATTAGCAGCTCCATTATTAGCACCACTTAAATCTTTTAAGACAATTTCTGGAATACTATACAAAAATCGTGATTTTCAATCAGTATTCACTCGTTTTACTTACATTTCAAGAAGTTTAAAATCCCCTGCTGCGCTAACGGTACTAGAGGTCTCGACGCAAAGGCCATAGTGATGACAATCCTCTATCTTGCAGTTGTCCACTTTGAAATGAGATCCATCTAAAAGGTATACACCAATTGTGGCCCCAGTTATGCTGCAGTTTTTCATATAAATGGAGCTATTTGGCCTTCCTTCAATTGCGGTATGAAATCCACTTACATCACAATCAATTAATTCTAATTGTGCCCCAGGTAAAACAACAATACCCTCATGTTTGCCAAATGCGGAATCACCAATTAATATGCAATTTTTTAAAACAGTTTTTCCAGACCGAACCAATATGCCGTGACTAGCAACGGTGACATTTATGGTAACATTCTCGATCCTCACATTACCTTTGAAATCCAGCATTGTATTATTTCTTGTAAACGCTAATGTGGTCCGTTCTCTTCCAAAGATTCCCTTAACGGTACCACCAGATTCAAGCCCGCTTGTGGCATGAATTACATGACGTGATTGATCTAACACGATTGTGTCGGTAGGTTTCATATTCTCTAATATGTATTCCAATGATGAATTAATTTTGATTGTATCATTGGGGTATTGTTCTTTAAGCAATTCTGCACAAGTCAAATAATCAGCCACTTTTCCCCCTTCAATTAACATCCAAATAATGGGTTTTTCTGAATTAATCACAGGTATTTGTTTTTTAATAATAATATTACGTGTTGCGGGCGTCTCCATTAAAACCATTTCATTTTTAATCTGAATGAGCTCCACATTTGCTTTAAGCGTTGCATCTATCAAGTTATTGCATAACTCATTATTATGAATCTTTTCAGCACATAAAATTTGTGCATGTAATCGATCACGCTCAATTTGCAAACGATGAGCTTCATTAATTAAATCCCTAATATGCTCAGCAATTGGGCGAGGAATAACACCGTTTTTCATGTCATAATAAAAGCGTAAACGACTTACAAGATTTGACTCCAACCAGTGGCTGCTATCATCATCATTGTCCCAGGGCAAGAAGATATGAGTATAAAAGAATCTATACATGTCTAATGCGTTTGCGGTAGTTTCTATGAAAAGACCGGGATAATTTTGTGTTTTCAGAGGCCATATATTCATTAAGAGTGCCTTGTTATATTCTGGCAGCAGAGTAGTCTCATCCTGTACAGCTACTACTTTAACAGAGGCAGATAAGTTCTCATAATCAATCTCCTCAATGTCAACCAAAACTAATGTTGGAAATGATACCTCAAAATCCTCACAAGCTAAGCGAGGTATCTTCCAAACCGCACGCCAACCTTTGTGGTCAAGGGTGTGTTGTAAATACATACTCCATTCCTTTTTAATCAAATCAGTGGAATCTAAATGACCGTTATTGAAAATCTCCAGGTATTCTTGTAGTCGCTGCTGAAGGCTCTTATTGTATTGAATCACATCTTCCATTGTGATACACTGAATATTTATCAAAATAAAACGCACACGAAAATATCACACCGGTCAAATTAGTGATTTTATACGAGGTTAGGAACAGTCAGGAATGGAGTAGTTTAAATTTGAATTTCACAAAGGTGGCGTGCAATAGAGCGGGAGAAGGTAAACTTATTACAACTCAAATTATAAGATACATAAAATGTATTATTTTAATATATATTCGTCATATATATATATATTTATTTATAACGTAGGTGTTCGCCTAAACCAAAATCGAGCACGATAATCATCAGAACAAGTTAAAAATGCAGCATGAATCGGTGAATGCGCAATCAAACGCACTGCACCATTATGACCTAAGCTCATCAATTGCTTCCGGGAAGCATTTCGCGAATTCCATGCACATAAAGAAGTTGTAGCTTCATCTGGGAATAGTACATAATCCTCGGTGTGATTGAAAACAGCTTGAGCTTCGAATTCTTGCTTTCCAGTGGTTCCCGCTCCGGTGTAGGCTATCAAGCAGCGGCTTGTAGTCAGTTCCCATAATTTACATATCGAGTTTTTGCCAGCGGAAAGTAGATATTTTCCATTTTTCGAAAATAATACTGAACACACTTCCATTCCATCGTGCGCCTTTCCAAATGTGTTAATACATTTATTTGAAACACCATCCCAAAGTTTAATGCTACCATCGCGTGATGCCGATGCAAATATTTTTGCATCTTGAGACCATTTCAATGAGGTAATAGCGCCGGTATGTTGATGAAACGGGATGCTACAAACGTATGACTGAGATGTATTTACATCATACAGACGAATCACAGGATGTTGAGTGCCAACAATAATATGATCACCGCCGGGGTGAAATGAAACGCACTTTATAGCCTCAGACTCCTGTAACAAGTAACTACATTAATCAGTGTTTCTACAATATTCATTTACCACTTACCGAAATCGTTTTAAAAGCTTTTTTCACGCTTGCTTTTGATATATCAAACATCTTCAAAGTATTGTCCTTGGAGCCTGAGATTAGGATTGGTTCCCTTGGATGGAACTCAAGGCATGTCACTTCCTCCATATGATCATAGAGAGTTCTTATTACTGGATGTCCTTGTTGCTCACCTCTTGAGGGATCAATTTCATCAGGTGCTGATTTAGCTAGCATTCTGTCAACATCTAAAATCTAAGACACTTTAGTCTAGAATTGAACAAATGGTTTTAGGTATATATTACTTTTATGCTAGCATCAACACTGCCTGTGGCAATTAATTGACCATCTGCTGAAAAACAACCAGCGCGGCAGTTTCCTTTATGTGAAGTAACATAAGCAGTTTCATAAAGTGCTGGTTCTGGGGCTGGTGTAGTTGTATCAGTCTCAAACTCCAAGTCTGAAATGTTTACACATAATAACATTAGTCCCAAGATGTAGCTTTCTTTTATTAATACTACCTAAACCTGGCCCAATTGAATTGTTGCCAATGCCAGGATTGTGGGGCCTCTCTTTTCTGTCAGGCTCATGCTCTAATCCAGCAAGCATAAGATGAAGAAGTCTATCACTTGGTGCAGAAGCAGGTTCAACAACTACTGCATTTGTTAAATTTGCAGCAATTGCTTGATGGCCATCATAGTGCAATTGACTGAAGAAAACAATTCTTTACATGGTTCTTGTGTAAGAGAAAGCATGGTACTTACCTTATTATTAATCTGTATAGCAATTCACGACCTTTGATTAGGTTTTTCGTATCGTTTTCTTCTTCCCTCATTTTTGCATATAATAGTTGTATATTAACGTTGTTTATTTCAATATATAGACACCACAAAACACTTCAAGACCACGTTTGCCACTACCCACCCTTCAATGTTTACAACAGTTTAACCAAGTTTAACACTGATTCACTGATTGTGGTTTGTTGGTTATATTTATACACACACACTATCGGTTGCATACATTACGAAATTTCAATTATTGGGTTGAAGCTTTTATATTTACATAATATTTATTTAAATCCAGCATATGTAATATAATACAAACATAATTAAATTAAATACATCTATAAAACACTCAAAATACAAACATTTTTTCATAATTTATACGATTTTAACTTATAATTTATATAATCTGTCTTAAGGTGAGAGATATTATTTAATTGTAATTAACCAAATACCAAAGAAAAGCATGCAATTAACGTAATTGGACATGCAAAAATTTAACTACCGTTAGAAATACATACATTTTTCGAACAGGTACTATTGCACACTGATCAATAAAATGTTGATAAACTTAGGTAAATGTATTACGATGAAAAATCATTGCATCTTCAAACAATATATCACTTATATGTATGCGCGAATATGAATTAATGCAAATAGATAATATGTTTATTAAAAATAATAAAATATGTTCTACGCTGCGATGACTAAATATTTAGACGAAATCAGTTCAATCTTTGCATTTTCGTGCGCAACGATATGCAACGATTAAACTACACTTCGTGATCACATTGTTAGAAGATTAATTTAGAATAATTATTGCTATATGTCGATTATAAGCATGACTGGATTTTTTCATGATTATTAATGAATATAGATTTGCAAATAAATGCGTGTCGCTCCAGGCAACCGTTGAATAAATATCCTATCTGAACATGCTTAGAGCAATCGCTTGAAGAGCAATAGCAGATTGAGAAAAAGGCATGCCATGCAGAACAGTATAATCCAAATGCCTTTTGTCGAGAATTCATGTGCATGTTCTTTCCGGAAGAGTCGATTTCTATGTCTAGCACCTATGCAAACAATCACTTGTTATTTGCAAACACGACAAAATCGCAGAAATCCAAAATACTTACTTTTTAGATGAGCGTCTAGTTGACTTTGACTATTTGCAGAAATTTGGCATAGTTCGCAGTCGAATGTCTTACCTTGTCGTTCTGCACGCATTATATGTCTTCGACCCTCTAAATGTCTCCTTAGAACATTGACACTGGTCACTTTAATTCCACATAAATCACATCCAACTACCTATATAGAATTGACAATAGTTATCGAAATAAACGATCTTTTTTCTATCTCGAAATACCTACATTACTTTTGCTATCCAAACTCTCACTGGAGTCGTCATTAATAGTAATTGAGTCAGGAACTAATTGTACGTCCTGATAAGTGCTTAAACTTTCCTCCGAAGGACGGTCACACATTTTCACTTAACATAAATTGAACAATTCACTTTGAAGCACGTTACAAACAGAAATGATATACCTCGCTACATGCGTGTCATATCTGCATACTTTCAGTGTTTAAAAAAAAGTTTTGTACTCGCGCTTTTATTATTCAGAAAATCATTGACATTATTTTACACATAGAACATGGACTCCTAATTTCGTAAAGTACATGTTATTATATTTAATAATAACTTTATTTATACAATTTATAAATGTATTTCAGATGAGAATAATTTGAAAATTCAAATGTTTTCGCGCTATGGAGTCAACTGGAGCATTAATATACCCTAGAATATCCCCAGGTCAATATCGTTTTGTTGACGTGATTTTTTCGCTCATGTATTGCTCAGTACCGTGGCGTGAATGTCAATTTCCACTAGTTGGAAAAATGGTTTGACGTCGTCGTAAATAAATATTTTGCACTTGGTTGCATGCTAGCAGGTAGTACGCAAGGAAATTAATTTAGTCAATACAATGTCACATAAGGTACGTCTTTAAATCCTTCGCTGCGATACTCCTAATGTGTAACTTGTAGGTCTCTTTAGTGCTTTTTCTATTAGCATCATGGATCAACGTATCCTTGCAGTTTTATGTGCCCGGTGTTGCACCGGTTGAATTTAAAAAAGGTCAATCAATCGATGTAAAAGCGGTTAAGATGACGAGTATACATACACAGTTACCCTATGAATATTATAGCCTGCCATTCTGTGTTCCAAAGAATGGCTCAGCTGGTATTCATTATAAGTCTGAGAACTTAGGGGAAGTTTTACGTGGTGATCGCATAGTAAATACCCCATATGAAGTAAGGATGGCTGAGAATATTCCCTGTACATTACTATGTAATACTCCTGAGACTCCCATTAATTGGGATGCCACCCAATCAAGGACTGTAATTGATAGGATACAGCATGAATATTTTGTACATTTGTATGTATGGTTACCAATTTATTTTAAATAGTTTACATGATTTACTTTTAGATTGGTTGATAATTTGCCTGCAGCTTCACCAGTAATAAATCCGGAGCAAAAAGAGATTCAATTTGAACATGGATATAGGCTGGGGCAAACTATTGGTGATAAGAGTTACATAAACAATCATTTAAAATTAATATTGTTGTATCACAAGCCAGAACCGTGAGTTGCGAACACGCTAATTGCATGGAAAGGCATTTTGCCGCAAAACTACATAATTATTGTTTTTGTAGAAATACGTATCGCGTTGTTGGATTTCATGTTGAGGCAAAATCCATCCACCATGATGATTTAGATTTCAATGGTAAATCATGTTCATATGCGGATACTTCTAAACGTCAATTTGTTGATAAAAAAGGTACTAAATTGTACTTTACCTATGAAGTTGAATGGGAGCCTTCCAAAATAAGTTGGGCTTCTAGATGGGACACTTATTTAGCAATGAGTGATGTACAAATCCATTGGTTTTCAATAATTAATTCACTTGTTGTGATTTTCTTCTTATCGGGCATTTTAACTATGATACTGATTCGAACTTTGCGGAAGGATATTGCGCGTTATAATGCAGATGAAATTATGGATGAACCTATCGAAGAAACTGGTTGGAAGTTAGTACATGGAGATGTATTCCGTCCTCCAAGAAATTCAAGATTATTTGCAGCTGTAATTGGTTCTGGAATTCAAATATTTTTCATGTCTCTCATAACTATTTGTAAGTACCGAACTTCAAGATTTATCACTTTATGACCTTTCTGATTTTTTCAGTTTTCGCAATGTTGGGAATGTTATCACCTGCTTCTAGAGGAGCTTTAATGACGGCTGCCGTATTTTTGTATGTTTTTATGGGATTAATTGCTGGATACTTTTCGGCACGATTGTATAAAACAATGAAAGGACGAGAGTGGAAGCGTGCAGCTTTCCTCACTGCAACGCTGTACCCTGGTATTGTTGCGACGACAGGATTCTTCTTGAATTTCTTTATTTGGGGCAAAGCTAGTAGTGGTGCGGTACCTTTTTCGTGGATGTTATATTTGCTGACTATGTGGTTCTGTATTTCGTTACCATTGGTTTATCTCGGATATTACTTTGGATATCGGAAACAGCCGTATCAGCATCCAGTGCGAACAAATCAAATTCCTCGTCAGGTACCCGAACAACATTGGTATATGAATCCGCTACTATGGTAAGGTCTAAAAATTGTAATGAATTTACATCCTAAATATCTCAGTTGCAGCACGTTAATGGCTGGCATTTTACCGTTTGGTGCAGTCTTCATTGAATTGTTCTTCATTTTCACCGCAATCTGGGAGAATCAATTTTACTATCTCTTTGGCTTTCTCTTTCTTGTATTTATTATTTTAGTCATCTCATGTTCACAAATTTCAATTGTGATGGTTTATTTCCAATTATGCGGAGAGGTCAGTGTACTTTTTTTTACTTTATTTGATTATTGCCAATAATACTGATATTTTAGGATTACCATTGGTGGTGGAGAAGTTTTATTGTCTCTGGAGGCTCAGCTGTATATATTCTGCTCTATTCGATGTTTTATTTCTTTACAAAATTGGAAATTACTGAATTCATTCCGATTCTACTATATGTAGGATACACAGGTTTAATGGTCCTAACATTTTGGCTGCTCACTGGCACAATCGGTTTCTTTGCTGCATACGGATTTATACGAAAAATTTACGGCGCTGTTAAGATTGATTAGTGAAAATACAACGCTCAAATTTGATTGCAGCCGCATTATGTTTGATAAAAGTTACGCCAAAAACTTCAACGAGTAATTAAAGCAGCATAAGACTAAATAAGAGAATCATCTCTTATTGTCTACAAGTGAAATTACATATATTTCTGGACGCGTAAATCTCGCCGATAGTGGAGATATATAGGTAACTTATTAAGAAACTACAACTACAGTCTTAATTATCAAAATTTATTGATTAAATTTTGTTGACTTGATGTACAATTTAAAAGTTTGCAGATATCCAGTGCAGGTGATTAGTATTTACATCAACTTTGCGTATTTAATTTATATATAAAAAGTCATTTGTAATGTACGATTTCGAATTTTAATTTTGTTGAAAACTGGTTCTACCTCAATCCTTCTTAGCTTTTGTATTTTTACGTGTGCACCACTTCTGTATGGTAACCAATGACATGAAAACTGGTATCATGATCGGCAGAAAAAGTGGTATATACACAGCATATCTGAAACAAGATTAAATTAATATTGTGACGAACAGTGCGTTAATATATTTTGAGTACTTTTGATCATCGGGAAAATATAGTAAGGCCAATAGAGAGGGATCACTGAAAGCGGCTTCTGCATTCTCATATGCAATCTTGGCGGCTTTAAGTCCTTCGCGTATATCGTGTTTATCCAAATAATTTGCTGCTTCATTGGATTGGTATAACGCAATTTTTATCTTATCGGCCACTTCATCACTGATAACAATACTGTTGATCTCAATTAACAATTGTGCCAATGATTTAAGTGTACGCCTTGCGGAGAGAACCATCTCCCAGGCGCGCATTTCCTCCAATCGACGAATATCCGATTTGCTTGTACTTTTCAAATACATCAACTCTTGCAATTGCGTTAAAAATGTATCCACAATTGGTTTTAACGGAGGCCGATAAACACCTTGAGTACATGAATGATTATCAGCGTTATTAATCATAATGCCACCCCATCTCAAATTAAGAAATGCATTAGATTCAACATGCTTTTTTTCGCGGGTGTATAAATGGAATGGTTTTTCACAATGAGTGAAATACAATACTAAATTTAAAGAAGGTCTAGGAGACATGTGTGCCCATGTTTTCTTCTCAAGTGATGAAATCACATGGGCCAAGGCATCTTCAGTAACCATGAAGTTATGATCTGTGCCTTGCCTTGGTATCAATCCTAAGTCAGTCATATAAAGCCACTGACTTTTTACTGTAAAGTTTGCAATTGGTGACAAAGAATTTATAAATGGCTCAAGATTTGCAGCAAGTTCATTTGCATCTACCACAACTTTTAGTGAAGTTGAGGGATTCATAATTGTGACTAATATATCATATTCTAAACTAAGTGGAATACTATCCGGGCGAATTGTCTTTGCAGGAACATCAAGTGCAAACATCTCCTCAAGGGGTAATGGTGCCCTATATACTTTTGTTGTTTGCCACCATATTGGGATACCAATTATCACCAATACAACAAAATATGAAAGGACACTGTAGATGCGATAAATTTCTTCAGGATCTTCTTGGAACCTTTCATCTGAATCTATATATTATTATAAAACAAATAGCATAAAATCAATGTGCCTACTTTACCTTCAGTTTCTGATTTTCTTTTTGTATCACTTTGCTCTTCCATTTTAGCCATTGTTTACGTATATTACAGGAGAATGGAGAATTTCTTCTAACTACGATTTATCATATTCATACGTAATTGCAGCAATCGATATCAAACTGCAATAGATTAGTTGACGACAACCACTTCTGCCTGCGATCAATTACGAAGGTTATGTGTATGTTTAAAGAGCATTAAAGAGCTTAGGTTATGTGAGATATAAATATTTACTAATTGTCAGTTTTTGTTTAACCATTGAACAATGTAGTGTGCTGATACGATAGCTATGAGTAATATTATAATACTTTTACTTCTTTTTATAGGGTGTGTTATATCGCAAATTATGAAATTTGTAGTTAACTTTGTTCTTTTAGTGTAAATTTAGAAAATGTACAACAACAAACTAATAACAATGACCCTAATTTGGAACCTGATAGCAACTGTACTTTATACCGTGATAATTTAGCAAATGCCATTTCAAACTTTACTTCTTGTGCTATAAAACACTCTAGACCAATTACTTTTTGTGAATCATGCATTGACTTTTATCTAAACATTAAAGAGTGTTACAAAAACATAACAGAGGTGAGGTGTGTTTAGCTACTGTTTAGTATTATTTATAATATCTTTGCCTCATATTATTTTAGGCCAAAGCTGATGGTGGTGGGCACTGTATTGATGAATACATAAATTGGGATCGATTAGAAATAGTTGAGTATTTCTACAAAAGTAGTCTAGAATTATGGAAGAGAGCTAAATGTTATGGTATATTTATGATACATTTTGTGATAATAATTTATTTATAAGCAAAGGGTTATATTTTAGAATGTTTCCAACTGGTGGACAACAAGCTAATCCATAACACATCAGAACAAGTATACATGTTTAACAGTTTATTTAATCTAACAAAACAATGTATTAATCAGACTAACAGTAATGCAAAACTATTTTGCACTGACTGCATTGATGAGTACATGGGTTTGGATGATTATTATAAGAGTATAAGCAATCTGAATGAAAATATTGGTATGTGCATGGATATTGTGGACTTGGTAAGTTCTATTTGTAATCAGACACTGATTATAGATTTTGAGTACTCATCTTTTGCAGATGAATGTTACCAGAGACATGTGGAGTAAAAACTGCTGTGAATATAGACGGAAACCAGAATATATATTCATAGGATCTACAGTTGCAGTTTTAGTGTTAACAATATTATTTTACATACTAGCTAAGTACTGCACTGATCTCAAGAATCATAATATTATAAGACGTAAGTTTAAACTTTGAAATAATCAGATGTCTTGCTAATTGCATTTTTATTTTCAGAGAGTAGGCTTGCTGAATCATTAAACAACATACAGTAGAATATAAGTTTTTATTATGTAGAGAAAGAATTAAGTTGGATCATATAATTAGATAAATATTAATGCTGGAGAAAAAGTTATCACAATAAACCTATATTAATGGCATTTACAAACAATAACACATGTCCAATATTAATCTTCATTCCGGTAGGTAACCATTGTCTCCATTTTATGAATATTTGTGCTGAATGATCTCATCTTCACATGTTGTGCATTTTTGATATTGGCTGGCGTGGCGTCTGCCCATTCTTTGGGTAAATCCATATCTTTGTTAGTATAAATTTGAATATCAAAACTACATAAACAATCTAACAATGGTAGATATGCTACTGAGGAAGCAATTTGTTTTAATACATCCCTAATTTCAGTCTTTATTTGCTTTAAAGGTTTATCAGATGTTTGACCACCTTCTTGATTAGGATTGCCTTCATATTCTACTTTGAAGTCCCATCTTTCCATAACTTCAAGGGTATGCACATTTGTTATAACTAAAGCAACTTTGTCAACCATTCTTTTAATAAGCCACTCTGTAAATAATATTGGATAAATGAAATTCAAACATATAATGGGCACCAGCAATAAATACCTTGCAACTGCACAAGTGTAACAGATAAAAATTCTTTGATTTTCTTATTCTGGGTCATCAAAATAGTCAATCCATAATTTTCAACAGGTTTAAATTCATCAGGGGGGTATAATCCACGTTGAAATAGTATTGAGTTGATACCAAAATCTTAGGAGTTATATCATAATACTATAAAATATTTATAAAACTGAAAAAAAACATACCCAAATATTCACATAGAATCTCGGCGGAGCCTTTAAGTGTAATTGCCGATTTAGATGCTTGAGTAGTCATAATTTTGATCGAGTTTGGGTTCGGTGCACACTCAACAACAAAACAATTTTAACGGTTTTTCGACCAGAATCAAATTGAGTTTGGTTAGCTCGGAATTCATACTGATTCATACTAAAATGTATGCCTCGTATACTCTCGATTCATCTAAGTTCCTTCATAAAATATAGAGGTCTCTGTTGACAAAGGCACATGGTAACTTACTTTACGCGTAAACCATTGATTACATTTCATGTTTGGATTGAATATTCTAGAATACGTATTCATTTTCTAGAAAACTTATAAAATTATAAATGCTTATGAAATTCCTTTAATCGTAATTTGATAATTCTATTATCATTTTGTAGCGTAAAGTTTACGTTTAAATTTAATATTAAACAAGACCTGAAATCATGAAAACGTTAATAAATCAGGTCTTTTTACTAATTTTATTGTATCTATTTTCAATCTGCCGATAATGATAAATATGCATTTTGAGAATGCTTTCTCAAATAGTGTTAATTGCAGAATGAAGGAACTTCTACTATTAAAATGTCCTAGATATCAACGATTTTCTTGTAAATGTAATGAGAAATTGGTTTTGTAAGTTATTACTATTATGAAGTAATTACAAGAGAAAGAGAATTTGGAAATAGGTATAAATAATTATTCTTCTTAAATCAATTAAAGTACTTCAAATAGGAATATCTTCAATTTCCATTATAGAAAAAAGTATTAATAATATGCATACGCTTTCTTTATGTTTTACATCTCGTGGAAGACTAGATTCATCAATTAATATAATAATTATATTGTTAATGCAATAATTTTCATGGCACGTGTTGATTTGTTTGAATTTCCCACTGCTTTTAGCCGGAAATTCGTTGGTTTGGATCTTTCTCTGATGCTCGGTTTCGCCTGTTCAATACATTCTAGAACATTCTGGAACGTTCTAGAACAGAGTAGGCTATAAAAGCCGGCGTGTGTTTGCTCGCTGAATCAATTGAAAACAAGCAGGCGTGTGTGGCTGTCGCTAGTGCGAGGTGAAAAGTCAGTGATTGTATTACATTTATAACTTTATTTGAAGCTACAATTTATCAAGGTGAGTTTTTAAATTGCTTATATTTTTTTATTATTCGTTTCTGTTATTCTACTATTCGATAATATTACAAATAGAACAGTAACACGCGTGTTTGGCGAGGCGTTGATTTGCCGACCACGTGCCGGCACATCGTTCGCCAAGCTTCTGCTTTACCAATAATCGCAGATTTTTTAACACTTCTCTATCGTTTTAGATGCCTGAAGAAACTCAAGAAGTTGAGACCTTCGCCTTCCAGGCTGAGATTGCTCAGTTGATGAGCTTGATCATCAACACTTTCTATTCAAATAAGGAGATCTTCCTCCGTGAATTGATTTCCAACTCATCTGATGCGTTGGATAAAATCCGTTATGAATCACTTACAAATCCTGCTAAGCTTGAGGCTTGCAAGGAGATGTACATCAAGATCATTCCTGACAAGAATGCAGGAACACTCACACTGATTGATACTGGTATTGGCATGACCAAAGCTGATTTGGTGAACAACTTGGGTACCATTGCCAAATCAGGCACCAAAGCTTTCATGGAAGCTCTTCAGGCTGGCGCTGATATTTCTATGATTGGTCAATTTGGTGTTGGTTTCTACTCCGCATATTTGGTCGCCGATAAGGTAACCGTCATCTCAAAGAGCAATGATGATGAACAATACATTTGGGAGTCCTCCGCTGGCGGCAGCTTTACCGTGCGCACTGATCATGGAGAGCCATTGGGTCGCGGTACCAAGATCATCCTTCATATCAAGGAAGATCAGACTGAATTTTTGGAGGAGAACAAGATCAAAGAGATTGTGAAGAAACATTCTCAATTCATTGGTTATCCAATCAAGTTAATGGTTCAGAAGGAACGTGAAAAGGAATTGAGTGATGAGGAAGATGAGCCAGAGGCGCCAGAAGAAGGTGAAGATTCCAAACCTAAGCTTGAAGATGTTGGTGAAGATGTTGAAGAAGATAAGGAAAAGAAAGAGAAAAAGAAGAAGACCATTAAAGAAAAGTACACTGAAGATGAAGAACTTAACAAGACCAAGCCAATCTGGACTCGCAACGCTGACGATATCAGCCAAGAAGAATATGGCGAATTTTACAAATCCCTTACCAACGATTGGGAAGATCATCTTGCCGTCAAGCATTTCAGCGTTGAGGGTCAGCTTGAATTCCGTGCGCTTCTATTCGTGCCACGTCGTGTGCCATTTGATCTTTTTGAGAACAAGAAGAGGAAGAACAACATCAAGTTGTATGTGCGCCGCGTCTTCATCATGGATAACTGCGAGGAGCTCATCCCTGAATACTTAAACTTCATGAAGGGCGTTGTTGATTCCGAAGATTTGCCTTTAAACATTTCTCGTGAAATGCTCCAGCAAAATAAAATTCTCAAAGTTATCCGTAAGAATTTAGTGAAGAAGTGCATGGAGCTCTTTGATGAATTAGCCGAAGATAAGGACGGCTACAAGAAGTTTTATGAGCAATTCTCAAAGAACATGAAATTGGGCATTCACGAGGATACACAAAATAGGTCCAAGCTCGCTGATTTGCTTCGTTATCAAACGTCCGCCAGCGGTGACGAAGCCTGCTCTCTGAAGGAGTACGTTAGTCGTATGAAGCCCAACCAGAAACATATCTACTACATTACTGGTGAGTCAAAGGAGCAAGTTTCCAATTCGTCGTTTGTTGAGTCAGTCAAGAAGCGTGGATTTGAAGTTGTCTATATGACTGAGCCCATTGATGAATACGTTGTTCAGCAAATGAAAGACTATGAAGGCAAGCAACTTGTGTCTGTTACCAAAGAAGGGTTGGAATTGCCAGAAGATGAAGACGAAAAGAAGAAGCGTGAGGAAGATAAGGCCAAGTTTGAAGGCTTGTGCAAAGTCATGAAAAACATCCTTGACAACAAAGTTGAGAAGGTTGTGGTCTCCAACCGTTTGGTTGAATCCCCATGCTGTATCGTCACCTCACAGTATGGCTGGACTGCCAATATGGAACGTATCATGAAGGCTCAAGCTTTACGTGATACTTCCACCATGGGTTACATGGCTGCCAAGAAGCATTTGGAAATCAACCCCGACCATTCCATTATTGAGAATTTGCGCCAGAAGGTTGAAGTTGATAAGAATGATAAATCCGTCAAGGATTTGGTCATCTTACTCTTCGAAACTGCTTTATTGAGCTCTGGATTCACTTTGGACGAACCTCAAGTACATGCCTCTCGCATCTATAGAATGATCAAGCTTGGACTTGGCATCGACGAAGAAGATATGCTTACAGAAGATTTGCCAGCTGGTGATGCCCCCGCGGCTGAGGGCGAGACTGAAGATGCTTCTCGCATGGAAGAGGTTGACTAAGTTGCTCTTTGATAATTTACATTTGCTGCTTTATATTAATAGCGCATATCTTATAATGAGCATACCCACCATCTTTACTTGAACATTGAATCCATGTTCCTTCATTCATTCCTTTTTTTTGTACATAACATCATTTAATTTTCTTTTTCATTCTGGAAAATGTATTCGTAGCGTAATTACAGTTTAAATTGGCTGTGTGCTAAGGCAATTTTAAAATTAAAAATTGCTCTTCTGAACTGATTTTGTTTTCAAATAAAATTCAAGTGTAACCTATTAAATGCGTATCTTTTAATATATTGTTCTAGACTGGTTTGTGCAACCTAATGTCCCCAATTTACATGACAATAGGTCCGTTTACGAATGTTCATCGAATCTAGGTTGTGGTAAATTGTTTTCACTTAGTATTACCTACGTCCGAGTACTATTACAATTATAATAATGAGTGACTCATTTATCTTCCAAAGCGGAGTATGCGAGGTTCTTGTAGCACGGTTGGTTAGGAATCCTAGGTGAGAACCCCAGCGCCGGGTGATTTCGTGTTCTAGATAATTCAAAAAGATAGTAACTTCAAGTCTTACATATCATAAAATCATCCCCACAAGCTCCAAGATATTATGTCAAAAAACGAGGCCTGTGGGTAACGAAAACAGCTGGTCGACCAGCCGGGGAGCGGAGCTTGGGGTGGGCTCTGAAGACAAGTCGTACGGTTTCCAAAGTTAAAATAGATGCCGTCCTTCAATGCTCGTAGGGGCCCTCGACATAGAAGTATATGCCTAGTGGAAGTCCTTCTAGGCATAGAAAAGACTAATAAACTCTACGCTTCCCGGGAATCAAGCCCAAGACTTACAGATGGAACACAACCGCCTTAGCAACTAGGCTATTCGCCTCTGTCACTCCGCTACAAGAGTTTTAGGAAGCATATGGGTCGAATCTAAATGCGACTAGGCTGGGATTCGACCCCAGCATCTTCCGATTTTCAATAGGACATCTAAACGCTGCGCTATAACGCTTGTGACGTCATCTAGTTAAAACGTATGCTTGAATAGAGTACGTATTTATAGTTACACTCAAATTGAGGAAGGTTTCAAATCCGTACTAATGGTCTCTAGAATACGAGACTTTTCATCTTAATGTAGACGAGCTGGTAGGCCATAAAATTAAATCGTTACATGCGGTTGATTGTTGAGTTTAAAGTTTAATTTAAAGTTGAAAGAATCCAGTTCCGATATATGCAGAACTTACTTTCAACTTATATCTTTAATTAAGTTATTCTCTAAAAAACAGAATATACTTTATATAATTGGCAACTTTAATTATCGTATTTATTTATAAATATAAACGTATTTTTATAACTATAAATGTTTTCATTAAATTCGTTATCCAACCACCTCACACCGGCGTCTATATAGGTGTGAGTGCGTTAGTCAGTAATACAACATAGCGTGCGAAGAGAGCGCCAAAAGCTCGGTTATTGTTTGATTAGCCATTTTGAGTACACTAACAGTACTTGGGCTAACAGTTCCTTCAGATCTACTTCTTTAAAATAAATTAAATAAGAAGTTTATGCAAACGTGAAGAAGCCGGGCAAGTCAGTCAATTCAATTTATAGCAAACGTTCATTTGAAAACAGGTAAGCATAAAGAACGCTTCGCTATTAACCTCTAGAACCACCCAAGAGAATATAAAAAACAATTCTTAGTAACGCGTGTACATTGTTGTTATTTCAGCGATGCCTAAGCGTAAACAACCGCCAACAAAAAAACCGGCTGCGAAACGAGGCAAAAAGAAGGAAGAATCTGATATTGATTCAGAGTTGAGTGATCAAAGTGATAATGAAAATGCTCCTCAGCCTGATGAGGTTCTTATTGTTGGACATGGGGACGTGTTGGATGAGCCCACTAAGTTGCCAGAGGAACTGCTGAAAACTTTGATAAAGCCTGCTGGCCAGCTTATAATTTTTGGCTGTGTAGACTGGGAACTTACTGGAAGAAAAGCAGGCAAAAATGTGAAGACTACATATCCTAACTTATATGTCCCACATCGGTTCACTAATCTTAAAGTAATATTTTAAATTATTATTAATTTTCCATCAATTGTAAATTTGTTATTTTAGATTCGATATGCTGTAAGTGGCTGTGTTTCTGCTCACAGTGTAATAATTACAGAAGATGGAAAAGCACTAACATTTGGACGTAATCAATGTGGCCAACTAGGTATAAACAGCAATGCAACTGCATATGTGCCAACTGAGGTACATGGCATGCAAGAACTGAATGTTATTAGTGCTGCTTGTGGTAGAAACCATACTCTTTTGCTCACTGATACTGGTACTGTTTATGCATGTGGTGACAATAAATCTGGTCAATGTGGCATTGGAAATTCTCAACCACAGCTCCTAACGCCAAAACGTATTAATTATCGTGGGCCACCGATTGTAAAGGTACTTGATTGAATTGACGACATTTCTTGATATAATCAATGCTTTCTTTTAGGTGGGATGCGGTGCTGATTTTTCAGTGATTTTGGATGTAAAAGGTGGATTACATTCCTTTGGATTGCCTGAGTATGGCCAGTTAGGCCACAACACTGATGGCAAATACTTTAAAACCAGCACAAAACTTGATTTCAATCACCAAACGAGTCCTAAACGCATTGTAATTTACATTGAGAAAAGCAAAGATGGGCATGTAACACCGGTTGATGTCACGGAAATTGTTGATTTCAGCTGTGGTCAGAATCATACCGTCGCAATCGATGGCAAAAAACGGGCGTTTTCTTGGGGTTTTGGTGGATTTGGTCGTTTAGGACATGCCGAGCCTAAAGACGAAATGGTATAGGGACTTACCATGATTGAAATTATTAATAAATAATGTAACTTTTTAGGTACCTAGGTTGATAAAATATTTTGATTCGCAATCTAGAGGTGTACATTCCATTCAATGTGGCTCAACATGCAGTTTGGCAGTGACTGATATTGGCGCAATGTACATGTTTGGTCAGACAAAACGTTCAGGTGAAGCCAATATGTACCCCAAGCCGATCCAAGATTTGGCTGGCTGGGATATACATCATGTTGCATCAGGGTTCACCTCATCCATTGTTGCTGCTGATGACAGTGTTATCTCATGGGGATCTTCTCCATGTTTTGGCGAACTTGGACTCGGAGATATTAATAAGTCCAGCCAGACTCCAAAAGAAGTAATGATATCCTAGAATGTTGGAATATTTTTTGCATTAATTTGAATGTTTGTAGATACACAAATTGGCTGGTGCTAAAGTATTAGGTCTTAATATGGGTTACTCCCATACCCTAGTGATTGCTCAAGATGAGACGGCCGAGCAGAAATCCAAGCTAGAGGAACTGGATCTCTTTGAACCTTGAAGTGATTTGAGAAAGATAACTTTTTACTGCCCTTCCATTTTACAATAATTTTTAGCTTTTAAGTTTTTATAACATAGTTTTATTACATTTTACATATAAATGAAAAACCACAGGGAATGCATGCTCTACTTTGCATAATTAAGATTGTTCATTCATCTATATTAAACCATATTCACATAATTTTGTTTCGTTTCGTGAGGGTCTTCTGTTTTGTTTAAAGTTCTTATTTAAATCCACTAGCGGCAGTATCGGCTACTATGAGGTCAATTATCATGATTCGGCAACCACCTTTGCTTGTTCTGCTGCTGTCAGCCATTTCTAATAAGACGGTCTTGTCTCGCGTGGGAACACCGGGTTTTCGCATTATTTTCTATACTTGTATCGGGTTTGCAGTAAATTCTGGTGGCTTGTACTTGTTAGTGTTCGATAAGGTGAGATCTGCAATCAGTGGCTAATTGTATAGGCGCATATAGTCACAGATTAAACAATTTTATGATTGTTAACCTTAAATTGCGCAACCAAAATGTGATTTCTTTCAGCTCTGATAATGTCTGCGGCACAATTATTCAACAGGATTGGCCAAATTGGACTTGGCATTGCCTTGGCTGGTGGTGTCGTGAATTCTGCATTATACAATGGTAAGCTTTAGGATATTGATAACAGTATTTTAACAAAAGCACTTACAGTGGATGGGGGTCATCGAGCTGTTATCTTTGACAGATTTACTGGCATTAAGAATCTAGTGTCTGGAGAAGGTACACATTTCTTCATTCCATGGGTGCAAAGGCCTATCATCTTTGATGTCAGATCACGCCCTAGGAATGTCCCTGTAATTACTGGAAGCAAAGGTACTTTACTTGGCCTAAATGTTTGGATTAGTTAATAATTTATTTGTGCAAGTTTAGATTTGCAAAATGTTAACATCACATTGCGTATACTCTTCAGACCTATGCCTGATCAGTTACCTAAAATCTACACAATATTAGGACAGGATTATGAAGAAAGGGTTCTCCCATCAATTACTACTGAAGTACTCAAGGCTGTTGTTGCCCAATTTGATGCTGGGGAATTG
Source organism: Anaulacaspis nigra (assembly GCA_030264675.1). Classification (NCBI taxonomy): domain Eukaryota; kingdom Metazoa; phylum Arthropoda; class Insecta; order Coleoptera; family Staphylinidae; genus Anaulacaspis; species Anaulacaspis nigra. The sequence goes on along the minus strand of JARJDV010007775.1, from coordinate 86,006 downwards.
ATCACACAACGTGACTTGGTCTCTCAACGCGTTAGCAATGATCTTACAGAAAGAGCAGCTCAATTTGGAGTTATTCTGGATGACATTTCAATTACGCATTTAACATTTGGTAAAGAATTCACACAAGCTGTTGAATTGAAACAGGTTGCACAGCAAGATGCCGAGAAGGCGCGATTTTTGGTAGAGAAAGCTGAGCAAACCAAAAAAGCCACAGTTGTATCAGCTGAAGGTGATGCCCAAGCCGCTATTCTTTTGGCGAAAGCATTTGGAGATGCTGGTGAAGGCTTGGTTGAATTGCGCCGTATTGAAGCAGCGGAAGACATTGCTTATCAGCTATCACGATCGAGGCAGGTCTCGTATCTTCCAACGGGACAAAATTTGCTATTGAATGTCCCAACAGCGCATAATTAAACGCGTATATGATGCGATATGATACTAGTGCATTTCCATCAAATTCGATTGTATTGTTTTATCTCTTTTGTATGTAGAATGTAATCAAATTATATGAAGATTAAGAAGTTGTATGTTGCAGAATTTGACAAAAATGCATTGTCACTTGTTGCTATTCTGAAAATATTTGGAATTTAAATTCAGTGCTAAATATTTGTGGCGGTAGCTCATACAACTAATACCTTAATCTTAAAAATTGTTGCAAACATTATACTACTTTTATAAGTAACTATGCCAACAATGTTTCTTATATATTGATATATAATCCCAACTACCTAGAATTATCCGAATTTAGAAGTATGTGAAAAATGTGCATGCTTCATTATTAGATTAATCATTAGACATAAATAATTAATGGAATTCGGTGTTAACATCCATTAATAATTTTTGAATATTAAAACTTCAGCGGGAATGCGAAAGCAAGCAGCCGATGTCTGATTGATAGTTTAAAGTGGTGGCAGGCATGCCATACGTTTATATGGGCAGCAGCCACGAACCAATATAATATTAAATTGGAAAAATGAAATAAAAGTACGATAAAGAAGCATCGACCATGATCATTGGCGTGAGCAGCGGTATTACGAATACTGCGCGCGGCTGCATTTCAAACACCCTGCAGGTGTCGAAGCACCCCGTGGCCATTCTAATTAAAAATAGTGTCGCACCTTCATCTCGCACGGCTGATCGAACCGTGCGCATCGAGTTCAGCGCTTGCGTTGGGCGTTTAACACGTAAGCGGATATATAATAAAACGTTTAAATCGACGAAGGTGATATTTATTAAAATGCGAATTACAGCTGACCCAATAAATATGCGCCCATATTAGGCGTGCTCTGTTACCTTCGCTAAAACGTTATTAATTTGTTGTAAATCCATTTAAATTAAATTTTCCCCTATCTGCGATTATCGTAATAAGAGAGTACCCTACAAACTTTGTACGAGTATTGACCATGAAACACAAAAGTAATGTTTACTACTTGCTCCATTATCTATTAGTGTAGGAGCGCAAAAGGGTGCAAAGTTATTAAGAGTTGGATTACGTGCGCTTTTCAAAATCCTATTTAATCGTCGAAAATCAACGCGTAGGGTGGCGAAGCGAAAACAAAAAGCGATTCGAATGCATGGGTTATGGCGCGAAGATGGATTCGCGCATTCGCTCGGTAATTCTAAAATGCAAATGAGCTGTAAAAGATCATTTGATGATGTTCTACGGCAACGCGAAGGGCGCGCATGCTGCTTTCAAGGCGCATCATATTCGGCCGCGCTGATGACGACGATGCCACTCCGTTCTGCTCGAATATTATAACTGGTGATAATTAATGATACTTAATTACTTTGGCCGGGCGCATTGCTTGGTGGTTTGCGTTGGCTGCCGCCTGCCTAGCTGCTGCAGAGCCTAGGTAATTATAAAGGGAACCGCCTAATAGCTGCGGTAATTAGCGGTGAGAGAATTATTAATTACGCAGCCCGCCCTTTCTTGCAAGACTTCAACTTCCTTCCAGCAAAATGCGCATTGTGAAAGATTCGCGGGGAAAAAATTCACCTTACTGCTCTGAGGAAATAGGCCAGCAACACGCGAACTCATTTCGGCCTCTAATATTCTATTAAATGATGGCGAAATTATTAAATTACGCACCAATTTTTTGGGGTGTTGTGTTTTCCGCTTTGGGTTTCCTCACGTACGTAAATTTCATAAATTTTCTCATCATGTGTCTAAACACCTCACATTTCTGAAACATTAATGGCGTTAGTAGAAGGATAATTGAATGTGGACACGGTTGTCTGCTTGAAGTTTGCGGTGGCGGCAAGCGAGGCCGACAAAGAGCAAAAAGAACACGAAAACTGGAAACTGCGCGTTCAAAGGAAAAGCGCCGATGCACACGCACTCGGTTTTTGTCGCTGGAAATTGTCTTCCCGTCTCTCCTAAGCTCAGAATACGGAAAATAAACGAACGAAATCAGTGAGCAGTTGTTAACGGAGGCACACTGAGAGGTGTCCGCTATTCAATAAGTTTCAATTAGTCAATGCAACCCTGTAATTTGGCGCTAGCCCTCGAGCATGTCACGCTACATCCAACCGGTTAGTATCTACAAACGAAACGTTCTAAATAAAATCTCCCTGTATGAAACAATACGCTTGTGCTTACTTAATGTAAATCACGGTTTTTAAAATTAGTTAATTGACGTGTAAATTGACCGCCAATTTTACAACAATGTTAGGAATGTATCTTTTAAGCCTCCGAGCTCATTTATAATAATGCAAAAAATTACGATGAATTATTATTGTATGTTGTATACACACTCTACACGTGTTAACGATAAATATCCGATTGGCTACCGGTCATTATCCGCATTAATCATCAATTATTAAGAACATTTAATAATAATCATTTAATTCACACTGCGAAAAATCATATCTCACCCACACGAATCCAGAACTCTTTTCTATTTTATAGGCAGATTGCCATAGAAGCAGCAATATTTACGCTTGGTATTTGTTTTGCTTTTATAGTCACAGACATCTTTTGTGCTTCAATTTTTAATGAATATTTAAATTGCAAATTAGATAATCTTCACGCTATTAGCAATTGGCCGCTCTCGCAGCATTCAGTGGGCTACTTGAATGAAGCTAAACTACAAATGACATAAACGCCTGAATATGTGATTACATTTTCATTCAACCAAACGTAACGCAATGGGATTCATTCATAAAATTTCCTACCTTGTGTCTTCTCACCTGAAGCTTCCAACTCGCTGGTACGATGTGTATGCGCGATAGGTGCATGTTAACGAGTTGTTCCTGAAGAACAACATGCCATCCATTCGAAGATGAACCATACAGCAAAGGTTTTCGACAAAAAAGCACGCGCTCATTCATGAAACTTAAAGAATGCAAACTACTCATAAAGGTCTTCTATTGTTATCAAGACTCGCTGGAGCACCGACGAGCGACGAGTGTCGGTAATCACAAATGTTTTGAAAAATCTTTACGTCGCGATACTCGACATAATTAAACGCAGGTGTTCGCTGAAGACAAGAAGCACATTCAATTTTACGATTATCGAAGTAGTGATTTTATCACTTATGCGCGGCGCGCACACATTCGCTGCTTTTTTCTCGCGGTATGAGAGGCACGACACGTTTTATTTACGTGGGTGGCGGCGATGTGCTCGCCCCGATAAGCTCGCATTTCACATTGCTTTATCACTGCTCGACGATCCACCGTTTTGTCCCATCAGCTCGATGAGTAACGAGATCAAACGGGGTTAAAAAGAAAAATTTGGTTTACTACGACCGATTGTCTCTTCGTAAATGTGTTGGGAACACTGACTGAGGCCACTCAGTTGATTGTTTCTTAAGAGTTTCTGCATATTATTACTTGAAAATTATATAACCGCAAACATTTGAAAAAACGGGATTCTTAATTTAAAACATGGCAAGCATGTTGTGGTGGTACCCTCTCGATAAGAATTATGCAAATTATGCATCCGCCGCAATGTGCCATTGCAATAAAGCACCATGAGAATTAATATGCGTAATTAAATACTTATGGAACGGAGGCGTGGTAGACGCATGCAACGTTTAATTTGCGGCCTACACACAATCCGTTGCGATCGGAAATTTGCTTTGGCGAAGATGCGCGCACTAACAAATCGCTGAACCAACAAATGCCACCTTTGACCTACGCCTGGCGCGTGCGTTATTAAAACAACGGCAATCCGCATACGAATTAATAATTAATTAAACAAGCGCGCTGATGGAGTTTTTCGCGAACGCGTTCATAAATTATCCTAAAGAGCACACCTATGTTGGTGGTCCATAACTTCTTTCGCTCCGAGTGCGAGTGCCCAAAGAAGGAAAAGAAACAACGTCCGGAAAATACTGCAGCACTGCGTACGTAAAGCGCAGCAACAATTAAATATGCGTTATACCAATTTGCGCGCTGCTAAAGTACAATGGAATTGACAGCGGAACAGTAAAAATCGCGCAGATAAATCGCATTAAACGCGCATACAGCGAGCGCGTCGACAGTAATTACAATAAATTATTTCGTTCGGAATGCCCGCAGGCGCATAAATATAAATTGTGCACCGCGCGCGCGCAGAGATCTGCAAGTCGAAACCGCAATTAATGTCATTGATGTTATGTTCGCTATTTAGCATTGTTAGACTGATGGCGCTGCCGCAATGCCAAGGAGCATTTTGCAAACAGCAATTATTCTTTTTGCAAGCCAAATACGCCTGTTAATCGTGCGTTTAACTCGGCTAAATGCATCCAGGCCCATGCGGCATATGCGGTTTGCCAGCTATCAGGCCGATAGAAAATATGCATCGCCAAAATGCATAGTTAAAATTGACAAATTGCCATTTTTGAGCGTGCACACTTTAAATCATTAACCACGACAGAGATCAGCAAAATATGTACCTACCCTCCAATCAATTAATCACCTCCCATTTAAGCATCCATTGCGGTGAAAATGTCAAATCCCTTGGCAAACTTAACAAATTGTGCAAATCTAGTATTACACTGACATTTTTTGTAACTGTTTACACTCTGTATGCGCATACGTGAATGAATGAAATTCACGATATTTATTAATGCTACCCTTTCCCGTTTAAGGCAGTGCTGGGTCACTGCTGGTACTGCGCGATGGATGCTGCCCTGGGTAATAAATTGAGTCCTAATTTAATGGACAAGTCATCGTCCGGTAATTTACGGCCTGCGTTCTACCTTTTTACCCTCCAACATGCGCATACACGTACACACGTTCGTTTGTTCAACAACAGCTCAAGTTGTACATGTTAACAAACAGCGCGAGCATCGCAAAAACGAAACGAGAGAATTAACGAGAAAGAAGCGCAGCGCGCAAAATAAAAACGCGAAAAACAAAACGAATAAACATGCGCGGTGCGAGAGTGACGCGCGTTATGGCTGTAAAACATAAGTAGCTATTAGTAAACGTGCAAATAAAATGCAAAGAAGTGCATATGACATTTGTTGGCCGGAAGATTTACGCGACACATCCGATCCCTCTTCGTGATGCATTATGCACCTATAAAATATTTCGTTGATTTGTCCAATACGCCAGACAAACTTTTTATTCTTTGATTATTTTTTTATAGTGATTATGATTGATATTTTATTGCTGTGCATGAATACCGAGTGTTTGCAAATAAAAATGCGGCATTCCTGGTGTTAATTGCGCATTAATTCCGGGCGCGCAACTGCCGCCGTCTGCACGGCTGGAAATCGGCGCTGAGACATCATAAAGCAAATTCCAGGCGCGTTTATATTGCTTGCTTTTTTCCGCTGAAGAAATCTTGCACATTCCATACGCACTAAATTCTAAGTGGTTGGTATGTATGCCTTGCTTTACGGTCCAATCTTTAGTCTAAATCAAAATGCGTTTTGTGCGACAGCAAAGGATTTCATCATTCGGCTGTCAAAGACAAATTGGTATATTAAGGACACTACTTACCATAATAATAAGTGTGTGTATAAAAACAGTAGCAGCTCAATGCGGTGAAGGAGTTGACGGTGACCCTGTTATTAGAATGCGAGAGTACAAAACAAGAGGAACAATCACAGGAATTTTGTCAGTTGTGTCGTGCTTTCTTTATTTCGTGTTGTGTTGGCATTGTATTGTGCATTCAGGAAATGCATGTTATTTAAGTAAAACGGAAAATTGTATGCAATTACTTGATGAGATTGTAGCGTTGAAAATTTAGGGAATAATTCCGTGGAGGTTTTTCGAACCTGAAAGTTGAGCATGTCGAAAATTTAGAAAGTTTTAAAACAAAACAATTTTATTTTTCTTTTGAATTCTGTGTTGTAATCAAAATATTTATTACACAACTTATTATGTTTGATTGTTACGTTTGAATGAATTTTAATCTGCAATAGATAAAGTGTCAGAGTATTATACATACGTCATTTCCTTTTTGTTTTCGCTTCTCCTGTGATAGTGAAATGCTTGCAGAAAAACAAAACAAATGATTAGTGATCAGATGCATTTATAATAGGTAGCCAATTTAAAAAAATATATTACGTGAATAATTATACGTATGCATTTTTAACATTATCCTTGAAGCGATATGCAATAAGTACCGACATAAAAATTAAGATAAATGTAATAATCAACCCTTTCTGACAATACCCTGGATGTTCTTCTTGTTATTTCGCGTTTGTCGATTGGCTAGTGAATACCACCTGCTCTTATTCTTTAGCAGTGCGTGCACGACATACCAAATAACAATTCGATTGCTTCGTTGGATTCAGGTGAAATTCTGCACTCCCTCCGCACACGCTTACGAAACGCAAAACGCACCCAAAATACTATTATTACGCGCATCGTAATATCGCGTATCGCCTTACTACTATGTACTTTGTACGCCAAGAACAATGCTTGTATGCATCGGAATGATAAACATTTTCCCGGATGCGTTTTTGGAACGCTTGTACCGAAATATTGCCCGAAAAAATCGTGATACGCCGTTCGAAAAATTGCACCGATTCTTACACTTTAGGATAAACGCAATCACAACAAAATACCGAGTACTACCAAAACTTTAAAAAGTTATATCTGGCCAACATACCGCAAATACAATTCTGGTAAAACTTGCGAATTTTTAAAAAGTAAATGAAAAAAAAAATTTTTCTATTTACCACACATCGATAGGAAATATTAGAATATTTAAAATTGTTTTTGAAGCAGTAAAATTGAGATATTGTCCGTTAAAAAAATTGCAAAAAAAGTATTCTTAACCAGAAATGAATTATTATAAATTATACGTATTTTTAAAGTGCACGATCGTGCACAATTACGGCGTGGTTTTCGTATTTTCAGCAAAGATTTACTCCAATTACCCATAAGGTCCATGAAAACGTGTCCAACTACAAATGTAACACTCGAATAATTGCTGCTTTTTATTTTGCGCTTTTTGCGCGTGTTTACTCTCCGGAATATATTTCTCCGAGATGCGAGTGATTTTCGGAAATCGTAAGTGCGCAAAACGTTCTGAGGCATTTTTGAGTTCAAAAACGTGATGATATCAACTACTCCTGGAGAGTAACGTGAAAAAACTTACCGAGGCACGATGAGTCGTGATTTTCGGATGTTTCCAACCACTTCGAGCTGCGAATGCGTACGTTACTGTGCTGCGTGTCGTTTTTGGCGCATTCTGCAATCTGCAAGAGACGAGACAGAAATGAAATGATCTTTAATTTTTCGTGTTGAGTTATTGACCTGTTAGGCCAGGCCACGATCACCAACTGTACATTCGCATGCATGCACTCGGCAATAATGTATAAAAAAATGAAGAAATATTCTTCTACAAGTCGTGACACAACTGCTTCGGTTAAGTGTAGGTATTAAACCGTTTAAAAATTATCTTGTTTCATAATTAGTTACCTACTTCAATTTTAACGTTAATGCATTATAATTACTTATTTCATGATTATAAATATTAAGTTAAATACGCTGCAATGGATTGTTATATAAATCTAAAAAAATACTTCAAAAGACCCAAGTCATTACATTGTAACCATTTACAACGCAATTGTCAAAAATGGCAATAGTTTTACCCTACTTGTGATAACAACCTGTATACAACCTATGTACACCTCTGAAAATTCTTCTTACAGCAGTAGCAGTTGCACCCTGCTGTTCTGACAAATGCGATCGCCAACATTTACACCGCAAACCGCACTTGGCGTTTTTCACTTTCATGCGCATAAATAATTCGTGCATGTAAACAGATGAGAGAAAATAACCAGCAACCGGCAGCAGCAAGTGTCAAAATAATAAGCTCGCAATTTATATCTGCGCACTTTTACATTTCGCACCTAGTTCGCTAACACGACCACGAAGACGATGCTGGCCGTTGCAGGAAAACCACATGGGAGCAAGAAACGCGCACGAACCAAACTACGTTGCAATTAGAAAAAGCACAAGTGTTTGTTGCACTTATTACTTGCTACGTTTTCACGTCCTGTAATTAATTATCCAATTATGAAAATTGTTCGGCTCGTGCGCGCCACGAAATTGATGCCTTCAAGGCGTAATGCCAACCTGTGTCACTTGGGTGGTTGAAGGAAGAAGACCAAGTTGCCGTATGGTGTTCGATAACCACGAACCGATTACCCTTCGGGGCCAATTGCCGGCTGACACATTATTTCAACTGTCGTTTTTTCATGTGCTTAATTCTCATATAAACAACAACAACAACGACCACGTTAAAATACTCTAAGCGAGTATTTTAATTAGTTGCTAGTTATCTTAATTGGCTTAATGAAATAATTTGTTGCTACCCGCAGAAAAATTGATTGCGTTTTGAAATATCAAAAATCATTTGTATGAAAAATGATAGCAAGGTGTGTGATTTATTAATTTTTGCTTGCTCACCACGTTAGATTAGTATTTACGTTTCCTTTGAACGTTTAGAGGTATGACTCGCACTCGAATGAAATTATTGTTGTTATATATACGCTGCTTAAGGCCCTCGACGAAACGCTGCGCAATGATATTGTATTTTACTCAGGGATATTTTATTTCATCGTTTATCCATCCGCTGCAGTGGTTAGATGGATGGATGGTGGCTTGGCTGGCCGCTTTTGCCCGGGCAAACCGCATCAGTCATCCCATCGACGCGCAGTTCGCGCGCTCAGTGTGATCTTCGGGTGTTATTGGGTGTTAAGACTTCTTTGTCGGCGGCCGTCATTAGAGTATGATGCAGCAGAAAAATCAACGCCGCGCTCGCAAGCGTTCGAAAATTCCAACTGACATCTCGCAAGAATTCTTGCATTTTTATGTGAACTTAAAAACCGCGAAACAAAAACCCTATTTAAACGTGCTTCTTATACCTACAATTTAAAGAAATTCTCAGCAAATAATTCACTAGTAAAATGCAAGAAAACAAATTGATTTTTCTAGGTGAGAAAGCGTTGCGCCAAAGAGATATTCAAGAAAAAGTGGAAGCAGCTTTAGAAGGATGAAAGATAAATTAAGCAAAGAAGGCATGCATTCATCATATTAGATTATTAATCGTCTCTAAATGCGTCTGCAGTTGTATTTTTCAAGAACGTGCACGTTTAAGCAACCTCCAAAAATTCGAACAGCCTGATGGACTTGGTTCTCGCCGCCCGCGAACCGTAAATTCGCGGAACGCAAATGACGCAGTACAAATTAATTTTTCGTTTGGTCGTCATCGTCGTCGCCGCCACTTTGCTTGCGCTTCCGAGCTGTGAAAACTCACTTAAGTACATGGTCGAAAAGACAGCGTGCAAAACAGTGTACGTCGTTGCTCACACACCACGCAACAAGAGGTAAAAAAAGGCCGGCCGGCCGCGGGTGTCATGCATGAGTGCGCTTTCGACGACTTCTTTAATTCGACAGCAACAACTCGCGCTCGCCGTTCGCCGCGCGCCGCCGCGTTTCTTCACACCTCACCTTTGTTTTCAATTATGCGTTCGTTGTTCCGCCAGCCATCACATCGCGAGCCAACCAACTGTTTAGAAGATGGACATCAAACGCGCAGTTCAAACGTTGACAAACTTTTCAAGTTACCAAACAACTCTTGCAGTTGGTCTTAATTAAAACGCTCGGCTCCGTTACCAATAGCCGCGGCGCGCAGTGGAAAAAGCGCGGCTGCACGATTAATGAAGAAAACCCACACACAACATGTCGAACACGCCCCGATTGTGAAGTTGCTATTAATTGACTTAATTACTATGTGTTAACACAAGTCGCTCAGCGCTCTTTTCAGCCTGTCAATAAGCATCACATGCGCGACGAGTGCGTTTGCGCGCGCGCGCGCGTGCACCATTAAAACATCACTCACATTCGAAACAGATAGATAGATGGACAATTTATATGCCTTTCTATCCTGCATTCAAGTTTCATTTTCTTCTCGCACGAGACCTATTGCCTATCAAACTTTTCAGATTTCTTAAAATCGAAATGCGCTCAACTTAAATTAATAACAACAGCAACAACATCAAAAAGCATTCGTAATTTTCCAGCGCATGTGTGCGAACCGTGCCTCGCTGCGAACACACAAGCGCAGAACTAATTAATTACTGTGATTAATCAGAAAACTTGGGGCGTAATTAGAAAGTTTCTCTCCTCATCAACGCCGGCGCGGGCTGTCGGGCGCGCTGAAAGCTTCCTCCATCAGCTTGTCGTCGTCGCAAGCGAGACGGAGACTTGCGTAATTCGTGCGAAATTAAAATGGCGCTTTTAGCTCCGTCGCTCGCCTTAACGTAGCGAATAAAACATTCGCGCATTCGAGTAAAACGCGCGCGCTCGCACTGGCTCTGATCCCACGCGCCGCGACGCGGCTGCTGACGTCGCCGATGACAACAGAGCGGAAGGCGGCGAGGGCGGCAAAGAGCACACGTATACACACACGGACGCGATGAGCGAGCGCCCGTGTAAAATAAAGCAGCGAAGCGAACGGGCCTCAGAGCTGTATATAAAAGATGTGGATTTTCTTACGCCTCGCGGCACTGCTGCTGCTGCGCAATCTTTACACACGCACAGTTTTAAGTAAACTCCCTTACTCTCCTGCCAAGCAAACTTTCATATTAAATATTCCGTACGCCTGCGCGCGAAACAAAAGAATGCTCCGTGCCGGCCCCGAACGCGACCCGTGTATATTTGAATTAATTATCAATCAAAATTTCAATCAACTTCTAACTTGGAAACAACTTTTCTGCTTCCTGAAAGTAAAGGGTTTGCACGTAGGTACCGTCATTTATTTATGGAATAATTTTTTCAACATTTCGCTTCGTGGTCGCCAGCTTAGAATAATTTTCGATTAAAGCCAAGTGGCTTAAATATTCCAAAGCCGCAAAACGACCGCATCGTAAATCCGTAAGATATTAAAAGCCGCACCCGAATGAGGAATGAATAAAATCAATTGCAATTGCGCTCGATCCCAATCCGGCAATAACAGCGCTCCGATTCCCGAAAGGATATTAGAGGCCACATGTCACTGTGTTTTAGGACTTTTTTAAGTACGCATCGCACAAGGGATGACAACTACGAATGTGCGCTCGCAACAAGCGTGCACGCTCTGGCGGTGGCGGCAGGAGTAGCAGCAGCAGGGAGGATTTATCGTTTTAATTTTCCCCCCGTCGTAGCGCCGCGTCCTCTTCTTTTCTATTAGTACGATAGTCGTCTTTTTTGCCTCCTTGATAATTCCATTTTATCTTACGAGTGCAACGCGACGCAGCTTAGCCCAAACAGAGCGAACGAACGAGGCGGCAAGGGCAAAAAACGGGCGGCCAACAACGCCGAAACTAATTTACCTTTTCCTCGCAGTGCACACAGGCGTCTTGTCTGCAAACGTGCAAAGCTCCTTGTTCTGTCATCTAAATCTCAGCAAGGAGTGTGATTATTTCGCTAATTAAGAAGCAAATTAATTTACAAACAACGCGCGAGCAAGCGAGAAAAACCCCAACAAAGCAATAAATAAAAGTTTTCCTTCTTTTTTCCTTGAACGTATTGTCGATTTGACCTAGTTGAAATCTGATTTGAAACAAGGAATATTGAAAATCGCTTTCCTTGTTACTGCGGTGAAGACAGCGAGGAGATGGCGGAACAAGGGCCAATCTCAATGATTACATGTTACATTGTCGCTTTGATCAGTACGCCACTTGAAGATCCTGTTTTTTACGCTCGGGAATTGTCATTGTTTCCGGCAGGAGCGAGAGAGAGAGTGAGAGGGCGAGAGTATATCTAAACTCGCATCTCCGCGCGTTCACAAGGTGTTTCGAAATTAAGCGCGGCTTGTTTTCAAGCGAAACAACAATGCTTTGAGTGTATTCATCACGTATCGCTTGGTACAAACGTATTCGGCAGCGCGCAGTGATGACGATGGCAGCAGTGTTGAATGAATGAGCGTACTACGCGAAGAAGGAGAAAATTACTAGTATGCGGCAGTATATTTTATTTTAAACTCGCAGGCTCGCAGACGAGCCGAGGGTGAGCCCGATATTTGCTGTGGATAAGGATCATCATCAACATGCACACCGACGAGAGCAGCGTACGAACAGAAGCACTTTGCGAAATGACAAAGTCATCGTTATCATGCTCAAATGCATCGGAATCGTTAAATTATAAACAATTAATCAAATCCTTCTGTTTCTATGAGCGCTATGCAACCCTCATTATTTTTTCAAATCGTCGAATGAAATGTTGTGTGCGAAAATAATGAATGGTAATAATTTCTTAAATTATTCAAAATCTGAGGAAAATTCTTGAATTTACATTGAACAAAAGTTGTACCAACATAAATTACAACCCGCGTCCATTTGTTTCGAACATGTGTCTAGGTGGCGCGTGCATATGAAACATTGTGATAGAAACAAATAGGTGAGTAACGTAATATCTCAGCGAACGCATATTTCGTGCGAGGAACACCTCAAGCATGAGGCACATTTCTTGCGTTGTCTTGCATGCCCTGCGCCTTCCTTTCGTGTACAGCCTGCAACAGCGCACCGAGCAAGAGGAATTAAGATTTCCTGCCACCGCTAATATATCTCCCCGTCACGCGCATGAATAACATGACAAATGTACTTTATTTTGTGATTTACATACTTGCTTCCAACGATTTCCACGTCTCGTCCGTCCAATGGTGTCTTTCATAATTCTTAATTTTAACGCCTCGGTATTATTATTTGCAGGTACCTACGTGCAAAGTTTCATTTTTATTCATTAGTTTGCGGGGCGCGTTATTTAATCGCGGCTGGCGTAGTTTCGCAACAATGACGAGAAGAAGGGCGCAGTGCAAAAAAACGAGGAGACGAGAGTGTGTGCGGTTCTAATGATGCTTGTGGCCGCAACCGCAAAACCAATAATTGTTGAGCTTGGCGTTTTGTTGCTTGGTGCACGGTGTGGTTGCATGTGAGAGCAGTTCAAGTGCATGTATGCGCCTGCTGCTGCTGCTGCTCTCATTGCAAGTGCTTGCTTGCCATCCTGGATTTGAGTGTATTACGCATGTTATGATGGTTTTTCAAGTGCGCGCACTAATATGTTATATGTTATAGTATATTACATTCAGCAATGATGACGACGACGATGATGATGTATGCTCTTTATCAGATCGGAACTCACCCTTGAATCGAAACGCGGAGTTTCACAAAACCCTTTTCCTCCCGTGCTCTCCGCACCGTCCGACAGGAGAGAGAGTGTTACCGAAGAGTTAGCCGATCCTGATTGCTTCTACTCTAACGAATGCAAAGAGAATGGGTGTAATGAGGAAGGGACGCGACGACCTCAAGGGTGTATATGTTAATGAATCGAAATTTTGTTTCTACGTTCGTTTGAATTATCGTGCTCTAAAAATGTTACGATGATTAAAGGACCAAACCCACTTCAGAAGTTGTTGGTCACATCTTAATGAATCAAAAAATACGCAGCACGAATGCATTAAATAAATAACCAAACGTTATACATCATATTAATAAACATTTACATTAAGAAACGAGTATCGCGACCGTAGTTGAAATTCCGTACGGGATGCTTATCAGATGCGTTTGTATTTTCGGACGACACACGATACGGATACGTGTGCAGTGTCGTCCCTGCGGGTAAGATGAGGAGCAGGATGCTCGTGGCACAGCGGTCAAAACAGGTAGCGCGAGCGCAACGTTATCTCGCGTCCAGATCGGCGCTTAATTTATGATCCGCACTGTTTAAATATTTGTCACAGTCGCAACGCGCTTGGACGCTCGGACATGGATCCTGCCACTGTTTTACACGCCGCACAACAAGCCATGGGTGGCTTCTCCAGCATGCGAGCAGCCAGCGAACATGCGAGGCAATAAGACGAACGCAAGTTTATCATCTCACGGCGTGCGCACAGGAAATATTTAATAAATTTTATCAGGAGTTATATTATTATTTTAAATAAATGATCGCGCGGATCACACACGTTTACGATTACCGGCCGGCAAGAGAGACGAGCCGGCAGCGAGCGCGATGCTGGTAACGATGAGTAAATAATGTAATAAATAGAAACGAATAGCATGGAAATAAAACAGAAGGAACGTAATAATACTGTGAGAAACTTCAGCGTTTGTGCGTTGACACGAACGAAATGGGAAGTCATTATGTAGAACAAATCGATAATTTTTTAGGAATTTCGTCGAGGTTCAATGCACAATAAGCCAGTCGGCGAATGCTCGCGCGCGCTCAGGACGACAACAAAAGAAAGAAAAACGCAACGAAGAAATAATCAATTAAAATTACTGTTCGTCTGCTGGCAAATGCTTTTCATTTGTTATTAGTTTTTCAATTTGATTGATACTTAATACTCGAAACTTAATACTTCCTAAGCGCAATTTCCGTTGTAAAATGCCATCAAGAAAAATTAGAAAAATATATCCCATTTCAAGATACTCACTGATTGGAAGTCTATTGGTAAAAAAATAAATCTTAAATCATCTGCAACAAAAAAGTAAATTAATTAATATCAAATCCTTTAATGAACTTCTTTTAAATGTATATAATACTATTATTGCTTTGTTTGTCCTTCGGCTGGTAATTGAAATCAGTGCGCCGGGCAATCCTCAAAGGGGGGCGCGCAAATAGTTTTTTGCGGCGGTTGTAATGACAGTGGTTTACTTTCAATAAGAGCGAATAATCAATTACTCGACGCGCGTATTAGCAAAATAGGTTTCGGTCGGCGGCGGTAAATGAAGGAACCACACCGAAGCAAAAGACCCTCGCTCTCATCCGGTGTCCTTGCTAGCGCTGCCGCCGCCACCGCTGTACACGCGTGCAGTGAAGGTATTATATGCATGTGGGGAGCTGGCGCGTTTTCATTTCAACCCCGCATTGGTCATATTGGCAGAGAGCTCTAGCTGGTGGCTTCGTGAAATGACATCCTCTTTTTAGTTCGCTCTCCTCGCCGAGGCTGATCCGCGGTTCCAATTAAACCCACTGGCTAGCGAACAATACTCCTCCGGCCAAGAGCGAGCGAGCAAGCGAGGAAGCTACTACCCCTTGGTGAATTATTAGCGGCGCGCCGTAATCTGGAGCCGTTGGGTTTTGCAGGCCCAGCAGCAGCAGCACTAGCAGCAGCTCACCCTTCTTCCCTGATTGACATCCCACTTGAGGTTTCACCCTCGTTCCGCGTGCGCAATACTCGTGTTCGATGTACGCGTATGTTGAATATGCGAGAAATGCGTGCAAGTGTGGAACAAATAAATGTATATTCGCACATGCTTAAGGGGTACGTTGACTTCGGGGATTGAAAAGTCGCTGCCTTCCTGGCAAATGCGTATGTGTATGTATTCGCTCTGAGAAGTCAATACAAATTCAAATTCTACGTTTAGCTAAATGGGTTACCATGATTTAATTGTTATCCTTTAACCTATTTTCACGTCAAGTTTCAATGCGATCCTTAAAATATCTTCAAAATTTTCAATTAATTTTTGTTCCGCTGCACGCTTAAACTTTCATGCTTTGTAAAATTGTGTTTACTCGCCAAAGCAACAAAAACCCCATAACGTAAAATTAAAAATTGATTCAGCAGCCCATCAACTATGCGCAAACTAATCAAAATCCTGTTTTGCAACGTGACGTTATTTCGTCGGGGCGATAATTTGATATTAATTTAATCGAAAATTGGTGCGACAGAGTTTCGCGTTCAAATACCTGCCGCGTGCAAGGGGGCGAGCACGGGTGATTGCAGTACACATACGGCTGTGCCGGCAGGAGCCGGAGCAGGAGGAGATGGCGGTGGTGGCGGCTGCGCGGCGGCGGTAGCGGGATGGAGAGCAAATGCGTCGCGACGACGACGGCGGGCCCTTCTCTCTTGTTTTAGCTCATTGGGCGCCAACCGGATGCCCGGCCAGCGCACCGCGCCGCGCTCGTACAATCGATAACCAGAGGGCCCGCAACCAATCCCCGCCGCTAGCGGCGAGCCAGCCTTCTTTTGTCTTAGCGCTTCGAACAATGGAGGAGCAATCGTTTTGTTCGCTATTGCCATGCGAGCGAGCCTACCGAATCAACTTGGGCCATACGCGCTACCAAACTTGTTAATAATATACGCTGAAAAATCCGCAACGACCGAAGGGGGTGCTTGGAAAATTGAAACATCCTGTATGTTTAACTTGCATTCTTCCAATGCCAGGCGAGCTGCGCGCATGCATAAAGGACGCTTGAAATATAACAACTAAACTGCATCTCTTTCATCAGTACTCGGCTGAAGAAATGGAGCAACAATAACAAATGCAAAAACAGTGACAGCAATAACAAGAAACAAAAAGTATTTCAATAAGCACTGCGTTCTTCTTTTTGCTCCTGCTAAGCGAAACATTCAATTTGCAATTGTTTTTCGATTCATTACACAACTGCAATTTTTTCTTCCTATCATCATTCAGCGTTATTTTCAGTTCTGCACTTCCTCCAATCGGCAAACAAACAAACAAACATTATGATTATGACATGACATGCATATTCAGGAATGGTCCTTGCGAGGCAAATTGAGGAGCAACGTGAGATGACGCTGCGGGGGATGCTCTGAAGCTGACGACGCGCGATTGTTATGCAAATTGCGACAATGGTATAAATGACTCAATCATATTCAATTGCACGATAGCAATATTATATAAAGTAATACACTTAATAGAAAAACTAGCAAAAACTTTTCACATACGCGAGGAATACCTGGAAGCGGAAACAAGTGCGTTCACGTGTTATTGGCAAATCAAGAAAATGAGCAATGCGGTTGGAGAGATGCGCAACGAGAGCGCACGTTTCAAAGAGATTCGCGAGCGCACAAAAGGTATCAACTTCTTGTTCGGCGGTGTGTCATTCTCAGCGGTTCGCATTGTGTGAGCCGCCTCACAGTCGTCATCGTCTTCGTGCAACAGTTCGCTGCGATATACTTTTGCACATAATATTGTGCGATGCATTAATGCAATGGCGTCATCTGCAACGGCAATACGCGCAAGCTAACGACACTTGGATTTGATGACTATTGATAGCGATTGCGTATATTATCCAAGCATTGTATTTAAGAACCGTTCACTCTGGATAATGATGATGATGATGTATGCAAAGAGAGACATGTTATGTGCCCGATATTATCGAACACAAAAGATATATCAAAAAAACGTATTTATCAATGATATAAAAAAAAACTACCACGATGCATTTAGCCACCCGTAAATAATGCGTGTAACTAAATGCAAATTACAGAAATCGATGTGATAAATAAAATATCAATTCAAATAAGTACGCAGAAATTTTGAAGTTTAATTGAAAATGTTTTGCAAGATGATAAATAAAACTTCTTTGCCATTTCAAGATCTTCTTTTTGCAAGCATCCCTTTTTGAGAAGGAGGAAATAATGCGCGCACATCCCGAAGATACAAGGACATTGTAAAGTTGAAGGGCACCCTCTCCTCTTTCTTCATTGATTCCTCCTTCGCGCCGACACTGATGATTCTTATCAAATTTCGCTCTTGTGAAGAGACAACAACTGCCACTGCCGCCAACAACAAGTAAGTAACCATCATTGCTTCGCGCGACGCTTATCAGCAATCTCTAATAAATACGTGCCGACGTTTCGAGCATTTTTGCACGTTTGACAATAATGAAAGCGCAAGTAAGCGAGACATGATGACAAACAATGCATTTGGTGTGTATACTACGCACAGACACACACTCAGTTCATTCATTTATTGACTGTGCGCGACAAGCGCGAGAGAACGATCGGCTTTTTATCGTCATTTGTGTATGAAAACGATTCGCGAAAAACCTGTTGATGCGCGCGCGAGAGTGCGCCTCTTTTGTGTGCCCAATGTCATTTCAATTAGCATTTCATTTGCTAAATGATCAAGCGAGATACACAACGATGTGCTTGATGAGAAGAATCAGAATTAATCAGTGAGAGACACACAAGCACAATTTTAATGGGTACTAAAAATAGGGATCAAAAATATGTTGGTTAAATCGACTCCGAAAAAGAAACACAACTAAACAAGTCTTTAAACGGCCACAGCGCGCGAGACTTGGCGGCAACAGGAACGCAGCGCGAAAGAGACGAAGAAGACTCAGCCAGGTAGGTGTGAATTGATGTTTTGATGCCTCATCCTGATGTGCCCCGAGTATGACTCGGCGGTTTGTATGCAGTGCAGCGCGGCGCGTCAATTAAAATACGAAATGGTAGAGAAATAATCATCAAGTAAAAAGCGAAGAAACAGACGCGCGAGGTGCGCGAACGACGCACATAACTAATGTTTCTTTCGCGCCGCGTCGGCATTCACCACAACCACTACTTCTACTACTACTGCCCAGCTGTTGTGCTCTCGCAATGCACAACATTTTTCTCCCGGCGTAAACCCGCAACCGATCAGCGCCATCATGATCGAGAGGCGATCGTTTGATCGATGGATGGATGGCTATTCTATAGCGATAAGCGTACCGCGAGCGGGCGCGCGCACACCGCATCAGAAAACCACGAAAAAGGACGCGCACGAAAGAAAGCCGCAGCAACCAGCGGTAAGTAATATGTGCGCATCACGCTGCTTGATGGCTGTCTCACGCACATGTCATCCGGACCATCCCCTTTTAGTTGTTAATTAATCGACGCTGTAATTATCGCTAATTGACAGACAAAGGACGAATTTTCAAGGATTTCTTATTAAAACTATTTGCCCTCGATTAAAAAACAGAAACTTGCGTCCGACAAGAAGAGTTTGATGGACGGCCGGAAATCCCATTCAGAGCTCCCGTACATCTAACTGAAATTACCTCGCGAGCATACACAACGAAAAATTCAGCTTCGTCGTCGGTGCTAGGATCACTTTCCCTATGCTCGCCTCCATTGTCCTTTTAGTTTCATAATACACGCGTGGGCGCAAGAGTAGGACGAATGCATGGCTCTTTGTTTCGCGCATTCGCGAGTTACACCCTCATTGAATGAATGCAATTCCGCGACGCGGTGCGCGGCAAATTATTTCAATGTTCGTGGAGCAGCGTCCGCTAAGTGCTGCTTGTTCGCTCAAGAGTCTCCTGCGGTGTGCATATGATGTGTGCACGTGCGTGTGTGTACGCAGCCAACAGCCACCGCCAACCCACAGCAGAGGCAGCAGCAGAATGCTTGTCGCCGTTTATGCGCTGCCTGCCAGCCACGATGGAAATCGAAAACTACTTGAGAAACCGCGTCAGTCGACACAACACTCTTGAGGCACGTCCTCCGCCATACAACATGTCATTGCCACTTTATCAAACACCGACAATTTCGTTACAGCTATTTCACGATTTCGTTCCGTGCTTCAAGTTATTACTCCGACACAACATTATTTTCCTAAGGAAATCAATAAAATTACTTTCCAACTATGATTTTTCTTTTCTTCGATGTGATATTAATCACGAAATAATTACCTAATCGATTACAATAAGTAAGAACTCAACTTTATCGCCGACAGTTGAGTTGAAATCAAATGGTAAGCACAAACTTGATACATCCTAAATTTAGATAAATTTTTATACTTCAATCATAAAATGGTTTCATTATAATAACTAGCTAGTGGGCTAGGTAGTTGTAATAATAATCCGAATAATAATGATAATAAGTACTACTAGGACGTCGATTACGTCAATCAAATCAAATGTGCAACTGCTGCTCATAAACTCGCTACCAACAAACAACAAACGAATCCGTGTGCGTTACGCCATCAACATCGGGAATCACGGATCAATTAAAACGAAAATAAATATTTACTCGCGATCGGAATGTGATAATGATTCGAATTTAGAATCCGCGCTTCTCAACTTATCGCTAACTGTACAAAAGCTTTAAGCATACTAATATTGTGCCTCCGTAATAAGTGACATGTGCGCATCACCCATTCGTCCTGGCCTCAGGACGAACATGGTACACAAACATTCGCTCATCCGCGTGACATTCACGCGCTCGAATTCAAAGTGAAACCCCCTGTATATAATTCGTATAAGCTGCACCTTGTTAATAATGGTGACTTTGCATATTGAACGTGTTTTTCCGTTGCGTTTGCCTTCTTTGCATTGCTATGGCTTTAGCTTTTGCTTCACATTTAAAACCTTTCTCTCTTTTGTAAGATGAGTAGCAGTGGTATTTTATTCCACAAACGTATTTCTTAAGTGTATTTCATAATCCGGAGTAAAATTAATTTCGGTGTTTCTCAGCCCAAGAAAAATTGCCGCAATGACAATACTACTGCGGTGTTAATTCTTCCTCATCTCTTCGCTTTATTCGCGGCACTGACGCGTTGTGGTCAGAATTCATTTGGCTAAGTGGACAGAGTCCAGCCAGCAACTGGTATGCGCTGGTGTGTTTCTGGTAGTAATCACTCTCTGATGCGGCTGATTTGCGCTGATTGCTATTTTCATTAGCAATATCCATCCGGGTAATGAGTTCGTCGCGGATCGCAGTACGTTGACAACGTTTGTGCGCGCAAAGCGCCCGCAAAATAATTATAACTATTTTCAATGGGCACTCTCATTAGCGCGTGTTGCTCATATTTGTGCATTGCGCGCACATTCGAAATGGCCATTAGTTTTAATTAGTTTGTTAATTTCGAACTCCCGCGGCGAATTTTATACGCGCGCGCGCGCCGCTACAGTGCAACAATAAAATCGCTGACGCTAATTATCATTTATGCGTGGAATCCAAATTAAATTTGACGTAAACATTGTACATATTTCGCTTTATTCGCATTTGTCGACTCTATTGCGCCGCACTTGATAAACATGTAAAAGTATATTTTTAATGAATTAATTAATAATAACTGGCAATGGCGTAATAATAGTTTATGAAATCATTTGCCTGTTTTGTTGTCCGAAACAATTGTTTCGACGTTCCGCTGGAAGGGCTCCATAAATTGCATAATTATATTGAACAAATGCAAAATTATAAAAGCCCATGTACCAATGGGCTCATTAAGTTTCCACCCTACAAATCTTCGGATACTACGCACTCATGCTAACCATCTTATTGCAATCTTTCAATTGATAGTCCTGTTTTCACCCTTGTTAGTTTATATACGCTTTGGCTTAGAATCTCCTGCTCAATAATTGATTCCAATTGAAGCGCGCCCTAGCGGTTTTCCTATTCAACGCCTACACAGGGTGGACCGGAAACTACCCTCTATTGCTCACACAGGCATGGAGTGTTGCTAGATATTTACTTTGTATCAATGCGCAGGAAAAATAAACGATGAAAAGACGGCGCAAACACCGCGGCACAAGTTTGAGGTGGAATCCATGGTGTTGCCAAGTAACGTCCAATCATCGACTAATTACCGCACACCGCAACTTCAACGCGATGAAATTTTGAATGCGCTCAGCGTTTGATGCACGTAGAGCGTAATCAATTTCCGAGAAGCGCGCTGCGGTGAATTGATTGAGCGGACTCGTTTAGCGCGCTTTTTTCGCGCTCGCACACACACAGCGCCCGCGAAGAAAATCCAGCCAAGTGATGAAAATGTTTGTGCTAGAACAACGAGAAAAAGCCAGAACGCGACCGCGCGCGCGCGCGCGACCACTCAATGAAAAACCGACGACTGACAAGTTAATCGAGAACGCCTGAATGATTCCAAAGTCACCAAATAAACACACAGCGCGCGCGCTCTCAGGCATCAACCGACAGGGAATTCGTGTGCATGCGTTCCGAATTTCGGTGATGCGACCGCAATGACCAGCAGATTCTCTTTTTTATAACGTGCGCGGGCGCTTTTTTGCGTCGTTCGTTCGTGCTTTCGTTACGCGTCTAGCTCAGCTAGATCTTAATCGCGGCATTCTCGAAAACAGGAAGTTTACAAGATAATTTTCTTAATTTTTCAATTTAATAGAATTCCTCGTCTATAACACGAGCACTGATAACAATCGCAAACATAAAAATCCTTGTAATACATTTAATGAGAACTCATTAATTATAATTTGCCCATTCATTCGGCCAACGAGCTTTTTATTAATTCTGAATAAAAAATAGGACCCGATACTAATATCGTAGATAAATGCGCAAGATATAAAATAATAACGCGATAAATATTCGACGTTACGCACCTAAATGTCACATTGTTGTTATTTAAAAATTATTAGCGTTTATACGGCAATTAATAACGCGATATTTGGAAATTTGTCATACTTTTTGTCAGATTATGAAATATTAACATTTACCTAACTTTTTTTCGTATGTCCTGTACTGTGATACTCGTACTCATTGGCTTAAAATGTTATTTGTGGCCAGGACAAACGCAAGAGAAGTTGCATATCTAAATTAGTCAAATGCGACACAAATTTGATGGTAATTATTTAGACGTTTTGGAAAGTTATGCGCCTTCTTTTTGTTATGCGTTGGATGCGTTCCGCGTAGCCCCCTGCGATGCTCATAACTCTTTGCCCGCCAGGAGGGCACACACCGTTTGCGGCAACTATGCGCAGCGACGTGAATCCTTGTTGGACAATCCGGCCTAACAGTTGCGAGCTACGCAATAACACGTTCGATTCGTTTCTCTAGACGACTTGCTGCACACACATGTGTCATTCGCGTGTGATGTGCGTTTGATGGGCTTCTTATTCTCTTTTAAACGGTTTCACACAAAACAAAACGCCGCGCGCCGCAGACGTAATGCGTATGCGTATATGATGGGCTCTCTTTGATCATCATATCTAAGCGCGCACGCCAAGCAATTACGGAATGTGAAACATGTGCGCACGCGTGATTGCATTCAAACGGAAGCTTTTTCCAATTATTTAAATTGCCGTTAATGTTTCGTTATTCGTTCCTTGTATCTCTCAATATTTTAGTTTTTATTTTTTTCAATAAATTTACAAACTAACTACGACTGCCCAACCAAGTCGAGCAAAAAGATATTGAATCATAAATTGCGCATAGTTGATATTCATATAGAGATAAAAATTGAGTTTATATCAACTTTATAGCAAATTGCGCCGAGGAGAGTAATTAAGTAATGTTATCACGAATCGTGAAATTAGCACATGTAACTGAATGACATTCGCATCGTTGAGTTGGCAAGTTGGTTGTAGGTACACGTATGAAGAACCGCTAGAGCACACTACAACAGTGGATGTTGGTGGGCAAAGAGGAGTGAGTTTGCAAGGAAACGCAGAGAGCACATCGGAGACAAACAGGAGCGCGTATAGCATACTTCAATCAGTGGTCCAGACCCGAAATACACATCTAGTACATTCACGTACGCGTATTACGCATGCATCGCAGGAATAGCTAGCAGTTTCAACAAGCGACTACGTATTGTTATACCCTTGTTGGTGTTTGACTTTAGTGTGCGTACCCACTACGCATGTATGCACTCTGTGCACAATTCCGCCGCGAGGCGTATATCCATCCATCCATCCGTCCATCCATCCAGAGGCATGAGATGATGATAAACATACCTGTACACTATACGTGTGTGGGTCTGGTTGAATACATATGGTCAACAAATACGAATGGCTAATTTGTCCAACCGAGTGAAGGCAAATGCCAGCAAACCTGCCTCCGCGCACGGCCAACTCGAAATGGAAACATCATAACGACCGGTAATGACTATGAACCAACACACATACGCGCGCAAGCATACACGATTGCGAGATGTTGTAGCAAGTGACCAACAAACATTACGAGCAACGACGACGAGTGAGTCGGAATGAGATAAATGTACACTCGCCAACTAACCAACTCATTCGCGCAGCGAACAACAACCAAACGCAAACGCAGAGAGAGAGTCGTCATATTAGCGCTAACTAAATATCCAATTCCATCCAATTCCATTACGGCAAGTTGAATTTAACAATATTAATTACTTACATTAATTACCTGGCAAAACTGATTACTTCATTAAAATTTCATTCTCGTCGACAACGTGCAACATGTTTGATCTTTGCCTAATTGAATGGCCGGCCAGTAATTACGAAAATACACGGAAGGCCCCTCGTGTGCGTTCTGATAATATTGCTTCAGCGTTCGAAATTGAATTTTTCTTTGATTTTTCGCATTTCACGTAAACGCTGCAACAACGTTACGTTGATATAATAGCACTGTCCGCGAGCGTGATTCAAGGATGTGAATGTGGACATTGGCGAATGTGTGTATCGACCGTCGTTGGTTGCTCCAGCGGTGGCGGTAGCCGAGCGGAACTTCCGGTGGACCGGAAACATAAAAAGAGAGACCGCAATCTATCCGCAGACCAGAGAGTGCTCCGAGAGTTTGGGACGGCAACGGCTATGTCCTTCCAAAGCGAGGACTGGATATGTGCGTGCGTATGCCATCTATGCTGGCACAGAGGAAGGCGCGCAACATCGGGAAATGCAAATGCAAATGCGAAAGGCAAAGGGAAACCGCTTTGACAAATAATAATGTCTATCCGTCTATAAACAGTGAGATTTGCATTAATTCACTGACGCATAGCAATGGGATAAAAGCGATCCGCACCCTTCGCATTTACCCTATTAACGTAAAATTACACAATTTGAAAGTTGCAAACACTTCAAAAAAGTTAATCAAGGAAATCTCGCTGTCAAATTATCACAATCGCACATCAGAGTTAAATGCTCAAAGTGCTCTCCTGAGCGAAAATCAAAAATACCAGTACTGACTCACAACACCATGTAACAGAACATTGTAAAAGACATGATAGCTGTCATCTCAAGTGAAGAAGACAAGGAAGCGATAGGCGCGTATCGATAGCAAACGAAATAAGTTGTCCGCGCGCGCATGGGGCACACTCACGATGATGGTCAGAGGTCATCGCGGTGCCTTGATCACCACTCTCGGGCTGTGGCAACTCCAAAATGCGCAAAATCATCATCACCACGCCGCGCGCCGCGCACAAATATCATTTTTCGAAACCGAATGATGCATCTAATCTGCTGACATCGTCATGAGTCACTGAGCGTGGACCTCATCTCGTCAATATGCATTCTATTTTTTTCGCTCGCCAAGCGCGCGCGCGAGCCAGCCTCGAAATATTTCATCCATCCATCCATCCATCCATCCGTCGATTTTAAGACTCTCGCTCTACCTACACCTGACCGAAAGCGAGTGGCTGGCTTGAGGAGCGTCCAAGGTACCGAAATAAACGTCAAACGGGCGTTTGGTGTTTACGGCAGACTTCGCGGAACCGCCGGACCCCAGGAGGTCCCAAACAGCGAGCAGCGCGACACCGAGTGTGACAATTAGTCAAGGCACATAATGTAATTTCCATCATTGACAGCCCACAGTCTCGCCATGTCCAGCGACGAGATGTCAAGGAGCGTTTACGAGATGCGGATGGACATTTTGTCGACTTTACGGTTTCCAAGGATGCGAGTTTCACTGCGCGTTTGCTGCCAAACGCTGGTTACCGACCAAGATGACCTGTTTCGTTAGCGCGCAAAAAAGAAGTGCACACACACATCACATTTGAATTTGAATAGCATGTGCGTTCGCGCTCGCGCGCTTACCTCTAGCTAAGTAAACTCATTAATGCATTCGCACATCCGCAGATGATTTGCGCTCTTTATGCGCTCTCGTACATTTTCACCAAGTGAGCGTACACAACTCGATTGAGTTGTTAGTGGAAAGTTTATGTAAAACGACGCATGCATGAAAATTATAATTAAATTACGAGAGCGCTTTCTTAATTCGTCTCAACCAACCAACCAACCGAGCGAGCAAAGATGGAATTTTAACGACATAGCAAATCAACAATATTCATATTTAGATAAATACATCTTGCGCGCCTCGAAGGAGAGTGGTGAAGAATAATCACACAGCGAAGAAGCGCGATGGATGTCCGGCGCGAGATGACTAATAATCGGTGATTAAAATCCATGCATGGACTTGCGCTTAATTAACACGCCGAATGCAGATGGTGATGCCTCCATAAACGCGCGAGGCGCGCCGGTAAAAAATTGCGCCGATATTAATCAGTCTCGTAAAATATGAGAACAGAATGCATCAACGCCGCGTCAAGGTGTGTTCGAATTGTACGCCAATACAATTCTATAAGTAACAATATTTCCCAACCGCGACGACGAAAGAGACGTACACATACGTTGGTAACGAGACCGACTCAAACAGACGGATTACTTAATACTTGATGAAGCTGTAAGTAAACTTCAAAGCTAGCGCGAGTAACGGGGTGAAAATGCACTAGTGCATAAACAAATTTTTTCCAATGCGCGTGCTGGCGACAATTTGTAAACGTCAACGCGTCCGATTAATAAAATAATTTCGTATCAACTTGCATACGTGTGCCGGAGCAAAGTGAAGGTGTTAATGACAGCTGAGATTATTGCAGCTCGCGCTGGTAATTTAAGCGAGCGTGAAAAATGTCTCGAGACATTCGGCGTCCCCGTCACTAGTGCGCTCGCTACGTGCGCGCATCAATCACAACAGGAACGTTGTTGCACACCTCGCGCGCGCGCGCGCGTCTAGCTAATACTAATAATCTTTGCGTTTGATGCAACAAACCGAGAGTGACGAATATGAATGTCTCGTGGAATATCTATGAGCGCATAATGCGTATACACAGCTAGATGAACGACTTAATTACTTCATCTAAAAGAAACGTCCAAATGAGGAGTGAACGCCGAGGGCCACATCTGCCAATAATCATTACGCCAACGAGAGTGTGATGATTGTAATTTGTTACCAGGTTTTTGCAATTATTTTAGCAATAAATTTCATTTCTGTCCTTATTAATTAATAACATTTTTAATTTGCAGGATAACCATCTCTTAAACCAACAATAGAGAGGATTTTATGAGATTATCCTGTAGATGATTTTTATAAACAAGTAGCACATACGTTGCGCAGCTGTCGGCAACATTCTTAACAGTTCTTAATTCTTGATCGAACACCTTTTTTCGTCTCCTCATTATTGCAATCATTTGCAGTTGAAGTGTCTGTCAAGGATCGTCATTCAAACGCCATCTATCCAAATAAACGCTCAGTGTGGCCGTGAATAAAAACGCAAATAAAATATATTTTCGCATTCAAAGGATATTTTTCCCATCTTTCACCGTTTTGGAGTACTGTACAGAGCGGAACGCAATCGTAATCATGATAATCAGAAGAATGGCATTCACGTTCTTCGTGCGCATCGATTGATGAAACAGATTGAATGGCGCACGTATTTTTGATGTTGTTGTCGCGCAATTAATTTATACCAAAGCCGACGCATAATTACTTCCGCAAGCAGCGGCAAATTCATCCCCCGTAACGCTGGGGTGCGTTTCATGCATATTAGTTAAATAAGAAGATCTCCTACCTTATTTCAAGACGATGATGCCGTGATGCGTAGGCGTACTCGGATTAATGCACCTCCATCCCACTACGGACGAAACGTCTTAACCCTCCAAGGCCGGCTTAGAGAAGATCTTCTCCGCACACCTGAAACAAGCCGAAAAAGCGAAATGTATTACACAACACACGCACTGGTAAAAAGCTTACGATGTGCAAATAGGCAAAATCTATTTCTCTAGGCGAATGAACAAAGTAACCCGACATTTCTACATAGCGTGCAAATATCGTTGTGACGGAGTAGAAAAAAATCATAATAAACTAAGACGACCGACTATATATTATTGTTGCTCCTAATCCAGTTTTTGTATTCGGTCAGAGCGCAAGAAGTGGAAGAACATTTTTTTGCCGGCTGTGTGGAAATTGCTTCGTAGGCGTACATCGTGCAAAGATGGAATTAGCTCGCTTTGCGAGGGATGAAGCAAAAAAATTACCAAAAACATTTTGCCAATTTTGCGCTTCATGAAATTCTCCGAAATGTGCTTTCACAATACGATTTACTAAAAAATAATAATCTATCAGATCAGGTACAAACTCTTTTTTTACTGAATTTCAAACAGTTGTCGTGATAAAGGATTAAAACTTCAAAAAGTTTATATTAATCGCGTTTTAATAACGTATCAGAGTCGATGAGCATCCAATCGTCACCCTTCGTTGTTGCAGCAATGTTTTAGCGGGACGCTGAATATTCAAGCGTATTATCCGTTGGTAATAAACGAAGGCCTCCTGCGGTTCACCCGATACAAACAAAAACTGCCCCCGTAATTGCAATGCGCACACATGCCTGGAATCAGAGCGAGATGAGGCAGCAACTAGCAACCCTCTGAAGAATTTCAACAATACGCGCAATAAGTTTAATACGCTTCGCAATATTGCGAGAAGAGGGTGGATGGCCACGAAGGGAACAGGACAAGTATCACCAGCAAGCGGGAGAGTAGTTGCACTGAGCAAGTAGCTCAATATCTCACCCGCTGGTTGTGCTTACACTCAAAAATCAATCCGTACCATTATACTCTCCTCATATCGTGGTAATCGCCACCAATAACAACAGCTGCGTAAACAAATTCAGACAAATTCCAAAATTCATGCTAAATACCTGGTAACGTGTTTGAGTGAAAAATAATCTCACGGTATTAAAAAATGAGTCTAATTTTAATCAACTTTAAACTAATCTCATATTCTATCACAACATTTACTGATCTGAAATCAGATGCTCCGAAATCCAGCAACAAATTAATAAAATGAAATATGAGAGTGAGACACTTTTATCCTGACCGATCTACACAAGATTCATTATAGCATATCATGTTTTCTTTGACAGTGTACGCATTTTAATACGAGATCACCGTTTGTAAACCAGCTAATTAATACAATAAATACACTCGTAGCGTGAGGCATTTGATACGCTGATGGCGTTAAGTAGCACATGTCTTGTCACATTTAAGACATTCGGCTATAAAGCACCTCTCGTTGGTAGGTAGCACTCGCATGCAGTAACGAGTTACAAGATGACATATAACGTAGAGAACGTGCGGGCCGCGGTAGCATAAGGTGAGCACACGATATAAAAACGGACGCGAGAAGGCGAAGGAGTTGAAAAAGAACAATGCGGCCCGATATAAATTGTAATAAAATAAAGAAAAGGGTTTAGGGCGTAGAACGTGCCGTTTGTCTCATTCGGCGCATTTTGTAAAGCGATGCAACTAAATCTTAAAGCTTGTTGGAAGCCGATTAAAATGTATCAAGGTTTACATCTTCACCGCGCTTGCTTAGTATGAAATAAGAAGGCTTAAACGTTAAGCAAAGTGAGAGAATATTTTACTTAAATTCCTTTTTCACTCCTTGTTGCTCAATGAACAAGTCTATTAGCAATGAAATGAATTCAATAACATCACATCTGAGTGTAATAAACTTCTGAAAAAATTAAATTAATTAAACGCAGAAAAATGAGTATTTTAAATGATGAGCTGATATAATACGCGCTTTACGTGCCAACACCCAATCGTGAAGCGTCATTTCCGGGTGGAAGTGCCATTAGATAGGATTAGCTCACTTTGCGCTTCCGTACATTTCCACATAGAGCATATTCGCGGCGCAATAAAAATAAAATCTAAATGTATGGAACTGGGTGTTGATGCTAATAACATCCAGTTACTTATCTAAATGTATCTATTGCTAATGCGCAATAAACCTACTGTATATTTGCATGTGTGAACAAAATATATCGATACTGGCTGAGGAGTAATAAATAAATAGTTGCCGGTCACTAAACTATTGTGCGTGTCAATGGCGTGCAAGCGAGACGACGATGTTTGGTATTAAAGTTATGTAGTGCATGCGCGCCCTCAATTTCCGGTATGCCCTGCCCCGATTGACCGTTGTCCTCCTACCGGTAATAATCGCAGGAAATTATCAATGTATTTCAGAATGCACACCGAGCGCAAAATCAACAAATGTGACATCGCGAAACATTTATCACTTGTTAGATGGTAATTGGCAAGAGTGACTATCATTTCTTCCATTGCCACTCAGCTTGAATATTTTTCGAAAATCTTCAACGACATAATCAACTTTAACCAAGAAGATATAAAACGCAAAAAAGAAATTTAAAGATCGCAGCGTAACCGAATATTGTGCTGCTGGTCTTACTCCTCATTCGTTGTGCTAAGCTTGAAAGCAATCATTATACCATTTCTGGTGCGTTACGTTTCGGTTATATGAAACTTCATCTCGGTACTCGCGCTATCGTTCCTCATCTACCTCGCCATCTTTTCTTTGTCGCTTGTATCTTTGCCTTTAGTGCAAAACATTTATGCTGGTTGCAACCGCCAACACAATGTCGTCCTACGTATGCTGCATTTGCAATTTGCAACTTAAATTAGTTATAAATTGAAGTAATTTTCTATAATTTTCTATAAAAAATTAAGTTAGTCTGCTTATTCCTATACTTTTTAAATCATCAAAATCGATAGAATACTTTAAAAAATATGGAGCTTTAAAGTTGTGCCTGCTTGGTGTGTTCAGTCGCCGGTACGGACAAATAGTCACTTAACGTGAAATATCTCCGGAACTATTTAACCGATTTTAAGTATTTAAACGGCAATAAGTTTGAAATTTCTGTTGGGATTATATAACACATTTTCATTATATTACAACAATTAATTGTTGCAAAGTTTAGGAACGGATTACTATTTTTATTTCTTTTTTTCCATCTAGGCTGCACATTCACCTGCTTAAACTTCATCTAACAAATTAACTTTAAAAATTACATTACCGTGTACATTCTCCTAATGCCTTTTTCGACACGTGTCGCACGTGCACTTTGATGATAACATCACCAAAGCAATGTAAATGCTCATACGAAATGAGCCCGTCGAAGTAAATCCAGGGAAAAATGCCTATAAATGTGAAAGCAAATCTCGCAGTTAGGATCCAAACGCATTATCACAAGCATTTTCCATTATTAGCCGAACCTAAACGTGTACCGAACCTTCACGCGTTACGCAAGCATTGAACGAACCTGCGGCCTAATTACATTGCAATTTGCAAATGTTAATTCGTCCAAACACTCTCAACACGTAAGTACATCAAAATGTAATTAATAAACCATTACAACAACAATAAATTGTGCGCTTGCTTGCTCTCGCGTCGCCATCATGAAAGCGCGCTGTAAATTGATTAATAATTTAATTAAATAAACTATTTGAAAATTATTTGATTGCTAGCAAGGTCGATAAGGAGTGCTACTCTTCATCATGTAATGACACACTGCTCTTTGTTGCTTCGTTCTCCACGCACGAATTACAAACAGAAGAAATAAAATATGAATTCGCATTGTGAAATCGAAAAAAATTTACATGCGAAATGTCAATTTGTACCACCTTATCACTTGCGCCACCACACAATACAAATCTGAGCAGTGCGCATTGACTGTTGTGCATGTCGTAATAATACTAATGGTGGTTGTGGTGGCGCATGTTGGTAATTTGTAATTCATTATCACTTATCACATTGTTAAATCAAAGCTGCTGGCTGTAATGACGCATTATGAATTTGTATTACATTACCGTGACACGAGTGTTAACCTAATGAAAATGCGTAAGAAGCAAATCAAGCAGCATGTAACCCTTACTACCCCCATCGCCTTACGCCTCCTCCTTCACGGCAAATTCATTGTGCTTTTTGGATTAGATTGAGTGCCGCCGCCGTCTAACTCAATTACATCGATTCAACGCTACCAAGAAGAGAGTTGTACAGCTTTTTCACGTTGTTCGTGCGGCCTGCCTTGTTCTTGAAGACACGTACGCGATAAGCACTTAATTACACGCATATGAACATAGCACACGAACATGATTAATGTAATTACCGAATATTACATTCGTGCGTGATGTGTTTACATGAAAATCAACAAAATTCACACTTGTAAACTTAATTGCCCATTTCCTAGCTCGTACATAATGTGAAATATTAGCATACGTATGTTTGAATTTGTTGAGTGACATAACTGCGGCATTAATGTATTTTTCACAAATCAATCTGTGTACGTCGAACCAACTCATTTACGATTCCTATAATTTTACGCCGTGGATTTACAAGCGCAAGCGTTGACAAACGCAAACACACAAGGGTTGCGCATGTCGCTACCACTACCACCAATTGATTGATTCTAGAGATAATAGCATAATAATGATATTTATCTAAATAACATAGTTTTCGTTGTGGTATCGCGTCGGATATTGAATAAGGTCTTCATGCACAGATAACGCATCGAAACATAATAGTGAAATTATCGTATCGTATTCAATCATCAATTTTTAAATAAATTATGAATACCAATGAAGATTTCTTATCTATTTCCACACGATAGTTTGCTTATTTTCGGCTGAATATGTTTTGTTCGATTTACTTCTGATTAACAAAGAGTTGCACCCTTCAGTTGAAAGTGGAAATGCAAGAAGCAAATGCAGGAAAGCAAGTTTTTTTTGTTTAATACCTGCACCAACATCACAAACATTATAAAATGACGATTACTACCGGATAATAACAGGTTGATATCTCTTCAATTACATAACATGTAATTGTGAATCTATTCTTGGCCGCACTCGTAATTGCATTTAATTTCCTGTATTTCATTGTCGATTAGAACCACTACAGCCAGCCAATCCTAAGCGCACGTAACTGATTTATGGTTGTAACGACAATTAAACGATTACCGAAAATCTAAATAATTGAGATTACATGTGAGCGTTTTGTGTGCGCATAAGAAGAAGGAAAAAAACGTGTTTGTTCCCAGAATCTGGGCATTCAGCAGCGAAAGCTTCTTCTAACGCGCGAAGAGGCCGTAAATCATCCATGAAAAATCCATTAATATACACTTTTCTACACAACCCAAAACACAAATGCTACCAACAAGATTTTCCTCTTTCAAATCCACCGGAGAAAAAATAAGAAATACAATTTAGAGATGGAAAAACTCGAGATGTGTGTGGCCAAATATTTCTCATGCCGAAAATATTTTAATAAGAAATAAAACAATTAGGCGAGTCAATTTGATGCATGCTAATATCAAGATCTTATTCAAATTCGTCAGATTTATCTTGAAGAACTTCATTATACCATAAGCGATTAATTGAATAAGATCTCACTCAAAGACGCCCACGCAAATTAAAATAACAACATGCTGCGTACTGTCGAATGAAACAATAGCTAATTTCGAGGTGTGAACGTGCAGCTACCTTGAGCGTTGAACCAAAAGAAGTTCAAGCCATACAAAAAATACTATGAATTGAAAGTAAACATATCAATAACAATTTGCCTCGTTATTTCATCTTTAACCGCAATAAAAATAATACAATTGTGTAAGCTCTCGTCCTATCGTTTACATTTGCTCAGAATATACTGAATCCCGAAATGACTCGCATCTTTTACTCGTTTTTCATAGAATTACGCCAGGTAAAATTCTTTATCAAGATGAGTATTTGCTTCTTGGTCCAATTCTTGTTATTGCGAAAAATTCATCTAATATTCTAAATGAAAATAATAAGATGTTCAACCGCATCAAATAAATTGTCCTTATAAATTAACTAAACTTCAATTTTCACGGGGAAAGTCGCATTTGCACATGAATATTTCTTTCCAACATGAGATCTCGGTCGAAAGGTGCCAGCAAGTCTGGCATGAACATCGAGCGACCGCATGGACAGCAGCATTGCACCTTTGAGGAGAGAAGAATGGTCGATGGTCGTTCTAGGAATTTCGATTGAAAAATTTCGGCCGGATTTACGACGCTCGCGCACACATACAGAAAGCGATGGCATTCCGAAAAATCAATGACAATAGATGAGGAGGAGAGACGCTTACAAAGTAAAGAACGTCGAGGAACGAAACAACAACTCGCACAAGAAGACAGTGGAGTTCTATGTGTGCTCGCAGCGTTTGCTTGAGGAATTGATCGTAAAACTGTAAAGCGCATGGCAAACGTGCAAGTTTTACGAGGCGCGTTTCCACTCAGAAATTATTTTTCTGAAGCGCATAAAATCGCCCAACGAGTTCGCCTTCCATGAAGACTCCGAGAGCGAGCAGACGCGCGCACACCACGTCTTGTTAAGGCGCTTACATCGTTTTATTGAAACATTACCGATGTTTAGCTGTAATTTTAATTGGCACTGCGTATTGCTCAATCAGCTCGCTGGATGTGTAACTCGGCAAAGAGTTTAATAATTCTAATAAATTACAATTTCGCTTGTGGTGAGTAACCTTGAAATAAACTTGAAAACTCAATGTGCACAAGGATTGCGTAATTGCTGCAATGAGCACGCTCATTTAACTTCCCCCTTTTGAATTCATGCTCGCTTCGGTGATGGCTGCTGCCAAATCTGAATCAAAACTAGTTTTCGGGCTTGACATTTACTGCGCGTCCCTTCGTTCGTCGGAAATACAGCAGCAGCGCGTACCTACGTTTCGCAGATTCTCACACAATCACGACCAACATTCATAATCGCACGCACCACGTAACCATTAATTCTTTCAGGGTTGAAATGCATTTGTCTGTGTGTGTCAGTGTGCGCGCGTATTTAGGGGTGGTTTGCGCACGAGGAAGAATTGTCGGCGGCGGGACGTGGGACGTGAGCGGGGAACGGCAACACACCTGGGCATATCGCACAGCTGCACATCCATCGTCCTCTTGGGATGCTGTCGTTTTCCCAAATACGCGTTCATGCCAATGTCAATGCTCGTTCAAAGTACTCTCGTATTTTTTCACTTCGCACCGATCAGATTGTTCATACACGAGAAACTAAAAAGTTTAATTCGTTTGCCCACTGTAAATTGCATTCATAACAATAGTGATGTGACCGCAAATTGTTTTTCACTAGTGATTAAATAATGTACAAATTCATTGGCTACATTTTTGCTTGGTGATTAAACAAAAATGATACTTGCAAAAGTTGTTAATAAAAAGTTAAATGCCAGTTTGGCTAATCAATAATTATCAAATGACAAAACGTGTTTGATTGCAATTAGCTGTTCATTGTGCAAATACATGTAAAAACAACATTCACGAGTTGTAAAAATATAAAAAACCTTGATGAAAGTACGTAAGCAAACATAACATTTGTTTTGCACTTAAGGGGTTAACCAACCCATTTTGTTACGCTTCTCGAATTGAATTATTGATGAAAATCGGTGAACCTGCCTTCCATGGGGTTGCATTTAATAAAATTCATATAATCGTATAAATGTCAAACAAATCGTGCGTTTAAACCAGCAACAGAAATTGACGAAAGAAATTGCGATGGTGATGGTGGCGACACAAGACACGATATGCATTGCGAAAAGGGGTTGCAAATAAATAAATATTGTATGAAATAAACATCAATCACTTGACATCGATTAATCAAATAGAAAAGCGTTTTGCCATTGTTGGCAATAGCATTTGGCCATCAATCGCCATTCTGAGCCATCATTCAAATGCTAATCGTTAACACTTTAACACTCTTTCTTTAAGTCGTCTCCAAAGCGAGACGCACACATGCGTCAAATAATCGCAGCGTAATAACAATACGATTGAGCATGAATTGCACGCTTGTTCAGCGCACAGGTTGTTTCTTATTCACTTGCCAGTCAAGTCTATACCGAAAATGCAAATTGAAATATTCAATAACTTCAAAATGGATTAAGCATTTAGTCACATCACATTTTTTGGCGAGTGAGTTATTTGGTCAGCTTTTTTGTTGTGTTTGAAAACATATTGTGTGCTGGATTTATGACTGAAGGAGTCACTCAAAGTGACAAAATTAGTTTTTTCAAACTCGCACTAAAAAGAGTCTCAGGTAGAAAAAGCGCAAAATTAATTTATGTTTCTTGGCATTTTTTGCCACTTTTAAGCATTTGCGCGTAACAGCAGTTTGATGTGCGGTAGCATAATGCAAAAATTCCTCATCAGAATACTAATCAAAATCAATTACCGCACACATCACACATAATGCAATGTACTGATGAATCGCATCATTATAATCGGGTATGAAACTCTTCGCCGCGCGCTCATACGCATTTCTTTTACACACTTGCGGCCGTTGTTGATGTCGTCTTCGCGTTTTAATCGTGCGCAAAAATTCCATCGGCTACTCTAAGAGTAGTAAAGCTATTAAGGTCTTTTTCCACCTCAAGCATGGCGCATTGCATGTCAGAAATCAAATTAGCCGTGTGCACTTTTGCAATTCAGACGATGATGATGATGGTGATGATGATGATGACGCGAAATGCGTTTTCATTTTGTCACTCAGTTACGCGATGATTGTGTGTGATTTATTATTGAATTCTTGTAAACGCGAGAAGAGGAAAAAAAACGTGCGCACCTAATAGAGTGCTAAAAAGTGTGTTGGGCTTCAAGTTGAATAGCAGCCAGCTTAACGGTGCTCTATGTACTCATTTCCGTTTCATCTATAACCTAATTGATTAGCCAATTATTGGTTGTGTTTAATACGAATTTTTAAAAAATTGTACTAGCATTACATTTCCAAGTTGTTGAAAAGAATAATAATTAATACGTACGCATATGAATATTCCATGAGCTATTTAATAACAGCTATCAGCATTGATTAATCATTAAATAATCTCATTATAATTTACAATCATCAAAATTCGTATTCATTGCCACATTTAGATGTCTATTATTATTATTATCCTGATGGCGAATAAAAATCAGGTGCGCTCGTAGCGTACTAACTCGAAAATACAACATTAGCGTTTTAACATACGAATTAAATCGTCATTATAATAATAGCAAGTACCTCGCTCCGTACGCGGCGCAAACGGAAAGCGTCGCACTGCATTTCCATATTTCCAAGCGTAACAAATTATAGCATCCGTGTTCCGGGATGACGCGTTGCTCTCTTCTGCGACTCGATAAAACCTCACCTATTGTTATTTGTAAAACTGTATAAAACAGAACGCGCGCACGAAATAATACAATTGAAGCGAATCTCATCATAGCGTTCCTGCTGCTGCAATAAAAATTAACTTTTCGATTGAATTGCACGCAAGTTAAAGACGAGAGCGACCGAGCGCCCCCCCCACAATGACCTTGCGAAATAAATATATTTCACCGTTTATTGACTGAAATATGCCTGCTTTAGTAGACACTGGCGAGCAAACGTTTTTACGATCAATAAGTCAAAAGTGAGCACTACTCGGAAATTCGGTTGCAACTATCGTTTCGATGGCCAAAAAGTCGAACCACTGTTTACGATAGGATTGTCGACGAGTCTTAAATATTTACAGCTTCTCGTCGTATTGCCCATATAAATAAGTGACAGCCGAAGGTGCAATTTGCAGCAAGAAAATGTGTGCGCATCGCGTCCACTGTCAAATTTCGCTGCGATGCGGTCATAAAGCTCTCTGCACGCCACAGACAGAGTGTCTTTTTGCCTCCTCCTGTCACTCGCTAACCAGTCATTGCAACTGCAATTGCAGGCTATAAAATGCTCAATGCGCAAACAAACCGTGAAAATGAGCCAAAAGTCAATATTTTCGGGTGCGCCGCCACTTTGGCCATAAATCAAAATTTATGCAATTGCTTCATAATGAACAAGATTTTCGGTCCTTCCGTCTTATTTCTCTCTCTCCCGTAAGCATATAATTTTCTAATTTATACAGAATTTAAAGTTAATAACAGGTGACAAACAGTCCAAAAGTGAATTAAATTAAATGATTGTAATTGAAAACCCTATCATGACAAAAGCACTTAAATTCCCACGATTAAAAAACGTTTTAGCTAAACTGTCACGAAATCTCGAGTGGCGTATAACGCACCCCCAATTCACTTAATAATAATACGAGCAACTACATTGTGCGTATTGTGGGTTGTATGTACCGCTCAGTGGGTAGTGTGAGAATTTAATTCACCGTTTTAAAATCTCCCAAAAACATGTGATTTGATTCATTCTCCTCATCGTACGTACGTGTACGAACACATCTCGTACGTATGCAATTATTCTAGTTTTTCGGCAGTTACGTCCCTGTTATTACTTAACTAACTAAGCATGCCATTCAGACAATACAACGTGACGTCCAAGCCTATAATTTTACTCCTGGCTCTTCTCGTTCTCGTAGGGCGCAAAAGGGGAGTAACATTCAATTGCATTTGATTTGATTACGCGCTGGGATTGTGATGTTTAATTGTGTGTTGTTTTGTCTTTTCATCCATATTATATTCCTACTGATGAGGTTTCTTTTATAAGCCGCAGTAAATTAATTGTTTTTTTCAGAATTGTGTTATCCCCGTAAATCAATACAAAGAAATAATTATATGAATTAGTGTTTGAAATACTTCAGCGAATTTTTTATCAAGTAATGCCGCAATTATGTTTAGGGTAGGCAAATCCTATAATTTATGCAAGATAACCGTAAAATCTTTCGCTTAATTTTTAATTTTGCTTTATGTGCCTATAAATTTTTATCCTTTGCTCAGAAACTAAAAGTCAAAGGGAAAATGACAAAATACTATTGCCAGAAGGTATTCAAAAAATAAATCACACAACAGCACAAAGTATCATAGTCTGTGGTCTCGGTTTTTATCGTCCCAAACACACCTAATCCCAAATTGATACATTGATGCCGAATGCAAAGGTGTTTGCGCGCTGCTGTCATGATTTTCATAATCGTCAATTTATTACTGCGTTTTCGCATTTATTATATTTCACCACAATAACGTTTGTGATTTTCCTCAGCGTTTAAAGTATCAGCAATAACATTTTCAAAATGGACTTTAATATTCTTTTCCCTTTTGACAAATATTCTGCATAACAAAAATTTAGACATTTCCTTTTACGGTATGGCACGCACATCGAGGGTGTTTCTTAATAAAGTCGGTATTAAGTTTGACAGCAAAGTTGCGTGCGAAGCGAATGCTGAACATGTAATTGCTGACCATTTGCATATTGAATAATTGCGTTACGATCAAAGATAGGCATGCATTTTTCGCCCTCGACAACTAATTCCGAAGAACGCGGGCGCGCACGCCTTGACGATGGCCCGATTACTTTAACACCTCGTTGAAAGTGTTAAACGCGTTCGGGCGTTCGCCGTTCGTGATGCGAAGAAATGCATGACTCGACAATGATGTTTATCTACCGCCGGTGTGCGGTGTGTAGTGTAGTACCCAGCCATATATGAAAATTAACATTACATGCATATTTTCACATTTTTCATCAACATCCATCCATCCATCCATCCATTGGGTGGCATTGCGAGCTGGCACGTCGCGTGAACTATTCAAATGCACTGTAATCACCTCACTCGAAATTTTGATTACCGTTTCGGGGGCGTCCGTAAAAAATTAATAAACGCTCAGCGCGCGCACGTCTCTCACCTCTCATTTGCACGCTAGTGTTTCTCCTCTGCAAAATTATTGTGCGTATGATTTAATACTTAATAATTTATGTAATAAATTCTCGAGCGAGCTGGAGGCTGACTGGCGCTCGTAAAAATCAATCAAATATCATAAACTTTTAATAATTAATAATAAATTCTTCGGAGCGCGCGAGCGAAAAGAGAGTGTTAAAATAAAAATTAATTTTAATACACACTTAAAACACGTGTCCGATGCGCAATCGTTTATTACGCGTGCGCGTTGTGGTAGTAGTGGCGGTTGTTGTTGTTGTTGTGTTGTTTATGTTTGCAAACGAGGCGGCGAAGAGTGTGGCCTCAGCTATCAAATGCAAAAGAGCTGCCAGCTCGCTCGCCAAAAAACGCGAGAGCAAAAGGGGAAAGATTAATAAGCGTCGTAAAAAGCGCATGTTTATGCACTTTGATTTATTGCGGCGTTTATTGTTCGCGTTCATGTATTTGCGCGTACTCATCGCAGGCGGCATAAACGCCAGCGAATTTATGAAGAAGAATGTAAATAATCAAACAATTCCAATACGGTGGTTGGTAATATGCTGCTGTTGCCGCCACCATTTACACGCTTTACTAATTAACAACAACAATACCCACAGCTAATCCAACAGTAACGACATTAACATTAATAATTTTCCCTTTGTTTTTAGTATCGCATCGTAAAATTGCGAAAATCAGTCAAATTTATCCAAAAATCCGTTTGGTAAAAAAAACATTGGCTATCAACTCCGGACATTTGCTATTAACTCAGCAATTATGAAACGCGTTCACAACATTGTACGGCGGGCAACAAGTTTACTGCGTGTGTCGTTATTATTCGCGTTCAATTGTTGTAGGAAAAAATCTGTCTCTGCTCAGTAAAGCATGTGGTCTCATATATTGCCATCGCATGCGTGTGTGGGATTTTTATATTATTACATACGAGATATGCGCGGCCATCGACAGGATTGCGGATCTAAACAATGTTGCGGTGTGCGTTCGCTAATAGTAAAACACATAGCTACATTATAGTATTGCGGACACACCGACTGTAGCTAAATCGAATGGGCGCGCGCGAGCGGTACTCACTAGCCGTGTTTCCGCGTCCGGCCACTTTACCCAAATTTGAAAATTCACGCAAATACGCCCGCGTTGACAAACTACAGCATATACGCACTTGCGTTGCTTATGCGAGACGGAAACAACAGCACGAAACGATCATTATAATAAATGCCTGTGAAAAACGCTAAATCCTATTTTTTATTCGAGCTAGCAAACGCTATTTTGTAAATACGTGAGATTTCGTACAAAAATCATGTATCGAAGCTACTAAAAATAAAATCAAAAGTCGAATAATTAATCATTTTAAAATGCATTCTCCCAAACCGAAATAATTTCACTTCTTTCTCCCATTTAAAATACATGGAGACTGCAACGCGGCGTCAAGACACGAACCCAGCCACATGAAACCAACAATCCAAAAATCAAAGATTTTTTTGTCAGAAACTAAAATAATATTTAAAAATTTTATTGCTGTTTATAATTAAACATTTTCCCCTATTTGTTTTTTCTGATTTCGTTATGAATTGAATTTTTTTTATTAATTTTTCAGCTTCAGCACTTCTGCTACAATAATTTGCTTTATAAATAATTGACCGAGTATTTATGTCAAATTTGTATACACGTTGCTTACAAGTTTTCGTAACGTTGCATACACGCGGGGGATGATGAATGATGGCATAATATAGCGTGACCTGCTGGGCGGCCGGGTATTGTTTTACTAATGTGACGGCGGCGGAATAAAAGGCTATTACCGCCGCAAACGGCGCGAGCGCGCGCTCTCAACGAAGGTGCATGCGTGCGCTAATAGCGCGTTGCGCACGTCCATGCATGTCGCACAAATTGTGCTGCCCTACAGGTAGCCCAAGAACTGCACACAGCATTAACAACTCAACTGCTCGTAGCATTTCGTTTCGTTAGTTTGTTTTTTATTTCCTAGCGAGATGCGTGCGCGGCTCGGCGCGGCG
The DNA here is from genome assembly GCA_030264675.1 of Anaulacaspis nigra. Lineage (NCBI taxonomy): Eukaryota > Metazoa > Arthropoda > Insecta > Coleoptera > Staphylinidae > Anaulacaspis > Anaulacaspis nigra. Next base: position 44,348 of record JARJDV010007775.1, on the reverse strand, counting down.
TGTTATCATCATCATCCCCCATGCGCACGAAAATGATTAGAGAGCGCCTCTCTAATCGTCGCACACCATCGCGCGCATTACGCTAATGCTCAACTTGCGTGGCTCGCGCCAACAATAAATATATTCACATCGTACTGCATTCATGCTCATAGAACATTTCCTAGCTCGGCGCACACGTCATTAATTAAAACTCGTCTTTCTTCTCCGCGCTTGCAAAGAAACACGAATTGCTCACTAGAAAAAAGGGTGTAAATGTCATAGTAGACATAATTGATTATTCAATTGTTCAAGTTCACTTGCACAGAAAATCAATTCTCCTACTCTTAATATCACCTGACTTACTGTGCAGGACGATAATGTAAATTCTAAAAATAGTTTTGAACCCCTTTTATTTTGTCACCCCATTAAAACAAAACCAAAATTCCCATAGTTATATCAATGAAATTTGTGAGAAAATCCAAGTAAAACAAATCTCAATAATCAAATCAGATATAATTATATTGCGTGTTTAGAGGAGGGTGCGCACCACCGTGTGTGGGGTTATGTGTGTTTCATTACATTACATTACGCTGTGTGAAATCACCCGGTGAGAAAAGTAAGTTTCTGAAAATCACGAAAGTCAGAACGAGCATTGCGATGGTGAGCAACGCAGCAGAGCACACCGCGCATGTTTGAACTTCCGGTTCCGGGCAGGTGACCGCAATGAGCAATACACACTCTTGTAATGTACGTTATGTACGCGATGGTCACATCTATGTGAATCAAGCGCGCACCGGACGGACGCATAGACGACGAACGAGTTGTTCACCAATGCATTGCAATACGCTCCACTCGAAATCGGTAGCGATACAACAGGGACGCGAACGCAACAGCTACACGAAGAGAGATATATCAGTATATAAAGTTCTAAGCATGAGTGTGGGTACATACGTACAGTACAGGTACGCAACGCATTCATACACAGCAGCAACCAGATACGAAGGGAATCACGCTTGCTTAGTGAACCGAAGAACCACTCACTCTCATCGTCCACTCGCATGCACTTTTTATTTCCGTGTGAGCTTGTGTGCTGTATGCGGATTGATTGCGCTTTGCTCTAATTGCAATTTCAATTTGATACATAAATTGTTTCCATCATTGACTCATCTATCCGGCTAGATTAGTGTAATACGCTAAAGTATAATATAAATGGACATAAACGTAGCGTCCGCCTAATGTGAGCATTGCGTTGTTATTAAATCGACACTTAGTGGCAAATTTACTTGACCATATCACCGGTGAATACCTACTTCCCGCCTGCACGGTATTGTTTTCAACACACCAGACTCACTCGCATTACGCTACCAATCTGAAAATACTCGTCTACTTGCCGTATAATACTCGGTGATCATTTTACCGGGGGCACGTATACATCTCGTACCTTGTATGTGTGTTGCACGGCTAGATACATGATTGCATTTGAAATACCTAAGCGCAGTATGCTGGTAGCAGCAGAATTTCGGCAAGTACCTAGGTACAGGCAGGCAAGACGCAAGCAGCCGACACGTTTTATCCTCGGTCGCGCTTGTAAGTAATTGGAGATTTCTTCTATCGGATGAAATTCTAGGATTACGCATGCACGCCTTGTTGAATTACTTGCTGCGGGACGCATCGCCGAAGAAGACTCTAAGTTCGTACCGTGTAACCAAAGTATGTGAAATGCATCCTTTAATCGAACCGAAGAATAGGCGAGTATGCATTAAAGGTCGCGTTCACAGTAGCCGCCAATATGATAACAAAAGTAAATGAAAAGTGGTACTCACATTAATAAGATATTCCACCTCATGAGGGTCCTCTTCGGATTTCGTGAAGTTGGCCCATCGTTAAACTTCTTCACAAAGTTGACCCATCACTAGAATATTCAATTTTAATAGCTTTTATACAATAACAAAATGCTTTGTATCATACCTCGAAGTTGACACAATTTTATATTGTTATTTCAACTTGGTTCTGTGATAACACTATGATAGACAGCACTGCAATTAAAAAAGAAAACATTAGATCCTCCATAAATAATTGCATCACAGTAAATACGAAACAAATTCTATTTGTTCCTGACTGCTTGATTGTTTCTAATCCCAACCTCAAAGTTATGTGCAACAGAACAATAAATGTTCAACTCCTAGGTAATAAATTTTTCGCAGTGACACACTGGACACCACTGAGCTAATCAGACGAAACTTAACTCTGGTCGGTCAAACTCTGACCGGTGTGAGGTGTTATCACCTCAAACACACCTAGCTGCATTTGCATTTGCATTCTCACTACTTCTGCTTACACTGCATTGTGAATCACAAATATGGAACTATTGCATACACCAGGAAAAAGTTGAAGCAACAAACCACTATGAAGTCGAAAATAATCATTAATTATATAATCCATAACTATGTGGACTGCAGACACCTCATACTGAGGTTAAGTACCAATGTTGGTTAGTGTATTGCAAGCATCATTGATTCTACATCTCGTTTAGAAGTATAGCGTGTTATAAGCCTACGCAAACCCTATATTTTTGACATTTCATCGCAATGCACCGCGTAGACCGTATCTACAGTTTTTAACTCAACGATGTAAAAATCTTGGAAAAGATCTATTTCCATCTCAACCGGCAGTGAGCGCTAAGTCATTGTGACACAAATAAGACATTAAGGTAATCGCGTGTACCGAAGCAAGAACAGGCATCGCAATTGGATTTGATGGTAACACTTACCTTATAGCCATCTCCACACAGCAATGTTGATAATGATAGGATGAGTTCCACATGTGCCTACTGACGTTGGATCTGGTCCGAGCGCATGCTACACGATGTGATGCCTCACCTGTAACCAATGATGTATTCAGCACACTGTTCTCAACGTTCGTCTTAATATTTGCTTATTCCATACCGTAATTCACTGAATTAATCAATTTCACCTGAACATTGCTAGCACTCGCATACACTCAGACGACTAGGTTAGTAACAACTGAGAAGTCCACATGACCTGATAAGATTGTCATATCAATAAGCAAGATGTTTGCTTGGCATTTTGCGTATACAGAGGGAGTGAGGTGACAATTAAAACACGTGGGAAAGAGATGTAACTGCTCAATCATCATATATTCACATTTTTTCGTTCCATTGACTAATGTAAACACACTGTACATTTGGAAAGTAAGAAGTTAAAACTTAAATATATTTATATATACTTTTATATATATTTAGATTTCCGTAATATGTACAAAGCAATTGATTTATTTGCTTTCTTCCTCGTTCCATTTCCATTTGACTCTTGCACCGCAACAACAACGTACGCTACGTTCAAATGTGAATAAAACAATAATAATGGGGTGTGTGTTGATTATTAATATGTGACTTGTGCTTTCATCAAATTATGGATTAATTAAGTCTGCACGTATTCGTTTGCAGTTCCTGTTGCGTCTCGCAAAAATTAAACCAAGTAATAAAAAGTAAACTTGGTAAACGAATAAATGTCATCCACTGGGATGGCAAAACACGCGTAGGGATGATTATCAATCCCCGTGGTATACATAAGTAATAGAGAAATCGTAGAAATAATAAACATGTATACATACATTTAAATATAAATTTATATAATATAATGATATAAATTATAAAACAATAACAGTAGAATCATTCTCCCCTTCAATGCACAGTGTCGATTCTCACAAAGTTTGCGATTCGTGATTGTGTTGTAATCGATTACAAATCATTTCCTACTGTCTTTGAGTGTGTTTGTTTATTTTGCACTGCGCTTGTTTCAAATTCAATGTTTGTTTACATTCGTACCATTGTCTTATTTGCAAACCATCTTAAACCTCTCATTATCATCGAGATCAAACGCACACGTAAATTTGGTAATTAACAACATTTTTAACATATCTTCCTTGAATTTCTTAATCAACACAAAACAGATATCAATTTAAGTCACAACTTTGCTCCTCACCAATCTCATCAATCGTCTTGCATTTTATACTTAAAACTGAAACGCGCATTGTTTAAAATTTATAAATATGTACAAGAGGTTTTGATGAATAAACTCATCAACTTATCATTATGATATTGTTCATTTTGCTTTTTGGTTTTTCATCTCAATTCGCAACCACTTCGCATGATTCCCGAATCGTAGATCAAAAAATGCTTTCGAAGTATCCGCAAAAAGACGCAATATTCATCGTACGTGTCTTATTCGCATCAAACGGACGCGCTGAAGTTTAATCAAAAGCACTTTTCGACGCGCTGCGCATTTGACAATCACTGGAGATGGAGTGCGCTCAACAACAGCCACGCATTGAATTCATTGGGCTAACTATTAATAAATATGTTTTCGCTTGGGCTATTTATTAATACGATAGCCATACGAGCAATTCAATTGAGTCTCAAGGAAACCACTGTTGTTAACATGAGCTGCGCTGGCTTCTGTCCCCTTGCTGGCATATTTGCGTTAGAATATGTTTTGTAGTTATATAAAAAATGAATCTTAAACATTATTGTTAACCAGTGGGCTATATACACGCGTTCACAGTGGCGGCACGTCCAGGTCCGACGCCGCAAACAGCGGTTCTCACATATGCGCGAGGGGCGCCAAGGGGCCGGGGCCCATCGCCTCCGGTGATGCACTATAATGCTGCATTTGTTGCGCGGCGCTATCGGTGGGCAGGTACATGGAGATCATTTGCCGGAGGTCACCCTGCTGGGGTGGTTGTTGCTGGCCGGCGGTCGGACCGCCGCCATACTCGCGCTTAACGACGCCACCGGGCGTTGGCGTGTGTAAGCCGCTGCTGGGCGACACCGGCTCCGATTTGATACTGGACCCGGAAGGACTATGCGATGAACCGGCTTGCTGCATACCATAAGGTGAACCGGCACTATTCGGGACCGTGCCACCGTAACCTCCATAGCCGCCATTCATGTAGCTGTTGTGCATTTGGCTCATATCATAGCGCGGATAGTTGCCGGCGGCATACTGTTGCTGGTAGGCGGTAGGATCATGCATCATGTACCCGTTTGGCATGTATCCGTTCGGCATCTGATACATATCGCGCGCGGACACTTGCTGCACCGCTGAGGCGGCCGAACGCACCGGGTCCGACGAGGGCAACAATCCACCAGCACCAAGCGGATACTTGTCTTTTTTGAGCAGCGTCTTCGTCTTGCGGCGTGGTCGGTACTTGTAATCAGGATGCTCCTTCATGTGCACAGCCCTCAGTCGCTTCGCTTCGTCGATAAAGGGCCGCTTCTCAGTCTCACTAAGCAACTTCCATTCAGCCCCCAACCGCTTTGATATTTCAGAGTTATGCATCTTGGGGTTCTCCTGAGCCATCTTACGCCGCTGGCCGCGCGACCACACCATGAAGGCGTTCATCGGTCGTTTCACCCGTTCTAGGTTTTGGTTCTTACTGCTTGAATTGTTATTATTTGGTTGACCACCATGTTGCTGCTGTTGGTGGTGTGGTGAGGGTTGGTGTTGTGCATGATGGCTAGGTTGATGCTGATGATGCAGCTGCGGCCCGGGCGCTTGATGGTGCAATTGGTGTGGATGCTGACCGAGGTGCTGCATGGGTCCCTGGCCCAGTGCGCTCAGGGAGCCATACGCCTGGAGGCCGTGATGCGGCGGCATCGTCGCATGCAGGCTACCTCCTTTGAGGTCTGTTTCCATCGTCAGCATGTCTTCCGTCGGCGCAAACAGTTTGATAGCTTTTCACTAAACACCACCACACTTGTAATTATGAACAACACAACGCAATGTTGCTTTCCACGTGAGAGTCTCTTCGCTTAAGCGTCGCAAGGTGACGATAATACGCGCATAGCCTGTTTCGTCGTCGTAATATTGTTATAATAATAGACCCTACGTCAGCGGACACTCGGCTGGAATGCACCTCCAAAAATCACCTCCGCACTGGCCGGCGTGACTCAATGTTATGACTCTCGAGTAACCGCCGAGTGTTTTCTCTTTGTACGTTTCCCCTACCAGCGGTTCAACATGCTGAGCGTGTATAACGTGACTCCACTGCCATGGCAAGAAGCAGGGCCAATCGGAGGAACGCTCATGCCCGGATAGGGGCCGGCCGCAGCTGCGCGTCGCGTTACCACTCTTCTCCATGATAACGATGATAACGTGGGGAACGCACGAGTGTGCGGGGCGCTGCTCTTGCAGCTGCTTCGATGGAGCCGTGTACGCCGCCGCCGCCGCTACCGCCACTGCTGCCGCCGCATGCTCGTTCGTGTGCATCTCGCGCGCACATTAATTATTCGGACTATTACTAATTATACCTCGCGGCGATTTTTACAACGAAACTCGTTATATTTATTATGTAGGTGCGTTGGGCGCGCGCAGCCCGCAATAATTAATTAATATCGACCGCGTTTCCAAATTTCATTTTGCAACCGTACGCCTAGCCAGGCAATTTCATTCTGCGTATGAAAAAATTACGCTAGGGGAAATCGCAATTAGCACTCTCTCTCTCTCTCACTCAGTCCGCTAATAATAGCATCGCGTTATCATTGGCGCAATGTTTAGAAAACAAAAATATTGTGATAAAAGATAGCGCCGGCCACCCTAGCTGGGCGCTCGCAAAGAGCGAGAAAGGGTTGAAAGCCAATTACACGAACCACATACTTGAGTTATTATCAGTAGATGCATAAATATTCCGCATATAATAGCAATTTGACTCTGTTTGCAGCCCTCCGTGCGGGGATTTAGTCGGCGAATGAAAAGCGCTAAGGAAAATCCTCACTTACAATAGTGATGCACTTGCTGTCATTATTTTGCCGGAGCAAGTTCCATTATCACACAATTTAATGTAAGAAGTAGTAGAGTAGCGCCGCTACCGTATACCGTAATTCAATAGCAATTGTCCAACCGATTATCAACAATAACAGCACGTAATGTATTCATCTGCACCATTGCATTACGCATTGTGCACGCGAGTAACACCTGATTGAGAATAGGAAAAATGCGACAATAATCATAATGCCCAAATAAAAATGCACTGCGAATGAATGTGAGTGCCATTGAACCAGCCAGCCATCCCAGAGACCTTGCATTCATTCCAAATATCATTGTTACGCGGCCGCACAATTGAAATAAAAAAGTGACATACAATTGAGCATTTGGGACGCTTCCTCTTAGCTGTACGGAATCAAATCGGAAAACTTGTAACCCATATAAACAAACATGCGCATAATTGGAATTCGTTGGCTTCCGACTTCAGCAGTAGTTCAACAAGCATTTGGAGCATTTCTTCGCGATGCGCTATGCACACGCACATGAAGCGCATGATGTCTGCCTGTCTGTCATTCAGGATAGGATGCAGCGTGCTGTGACCTGATGATGATGATCGCATAATTGCGAAATGATTATTGCCCGTTTGGAAGGATTGAAAAACAACGCATGCGGATACGTGAAGAGTGAGCAAGTGAGCGAGCGTACGCAAACTCTTCGGAAGCATATTGAGCGTGTGCGCATGCCGCCGACACTGTGTCAACACAAATGACATTAAATATTCTCGGTGTTTGCGATTTGCCAGGGAGAGCGAAATTGTGCATGCACGATGAGTTTCGAGTGAAAAAGCCTCCAGGTCTCTCTGCTCGCACACGCACAGCGCTAGTTGAATGGGAATGCGTGTGTATTGTCCTCGGGAATTGCTCGCGCGCGCACCATGTCCTTCGTGTGTGCGCGTATTCGAGCACATACAGTTGAGTACTTTTCCCTGCAGTTCTCTAAACCGAATGTAATTTGCTAATTGGAGCAGCCAGTATGCAATGTCATTTTCGTGTTTATATTTTTTGAATAGGTGTGCAATAATTACTTGTTAACGTGATTACGACGTTCAAAGAGTGCCTTATTTTAGAGGCAATATTTATTTCAAAAACTGAATATGCGAATGTGCACGACACGAAGTCATCAAAGATTCATGGCCATCCCGTGACCGGGACTTGCAAGTTGAGGACACGAGATTGAAACGAATACAAGGTCTTTCATAAAGGATCATACTACGTATCCTGCGGCTCTTACTAATACTATATTTCCAGTTTGAAAATTGAATTGAAAAATCATTAACTCGCATTTTCCAATGGAAGAATAGAACTAAAATTAGTACAATTTCCTGGATTATTGCACGTTATGTATACTTTATACGATCACCCTATTAATCTGACATCCTTAGAACGTGCTTGCTCTCTACTGGCCTTCATTTGCAGGAGCTGTTTGGTTTTAATACATTTTCAATGAGCTTCTGAACGAATTTTTAAAATCTATTCCAGACCTGCGTCATTCAAGACTTTTGCGTATGAAAAATAATTACGGCGAGCATTTTCAATAATGTAATATTGCATATTTAATGCAGCCATGTGGATCAAGTAGGCGTTGAAAATATTTGCACAAGTGTTGAACGCAACACTGTTTGTCCATATTGGAATAATTGAAGTTAATGACACCCCAATGAGCGCTCGTGTTTATGACACACCTTAATGTTGGGTAAAACCCAAAATATTTTGCACTCGATAATTGTATGAAATCCATGCGGATATCGACAGTGTAATCCTAATTTCTAACGAGTTATACGTTCAAATAAGTTAGTTTATGGATTACACTATGGATTAAGCTGCACTACCCGCTGACAAGTCTACTACTTATTGTTAAAGTGGATTTATCGAGGCGGATCCAAGTATGTACTGAGAATTTAAGGGTAGCAGGCATGTTTAATCATCATAAGTAAGTACATATTAAACGTGTATCTTGTGCACTTGCGTTTAGCTCAAATCAAACTAATTTTCAATGTTTACCACTTCCATTTTGCATAAACAAACAGCACAATTATTGTATAATTTGCATTTAACGAGCATGTTATTCGTTAGTTGATGGTGTTTAATGTATAATTAGTTTTCGTATTTTTTGCTTGCCATGCCTGAACTTCAGATTATGCTGCAAACGTTAAGAATTTTACTTTAATGATATTTTTAAGATTAGATCCGAATAGTGTCACTCATAATGCGAGGCCATAAACTGCAGTTATGCGAATGTGATGAGTTGCAATAAATATAAAATATGAAGCGGACAAACAAGACAAGCGCGATAAGAGGATTCTTCGCCAATTTCTTACCGAGCGCATATTATTCGCGCGCGTTATAAATATTAGTCGTCGTATAAAAGTTGTAAAACTTAGGAGGAGTGTTGTTGTTCTTGATATGGCGTACTTGAATTTTTATGTCTCATCAATAAGAAACGCGCACGCTCGTACGTCATAAACAGAATTTATCTTTTTAAAAAACAAAAACCTAAAACTTTTCATAGTTCACCAAGCAAAAAGCAAGCGATCTAATGGAAAACGTATTAATGTAGGTTAACATTCCAAGATGCGTTATGCAAATTTGGCAAAAACGAGTTCCTTAACCCTTCCCAATTGAAATCACTTGTGCAGTGCACTCTTGGCAAGTGAACAATCATCATCGTCGTCATTCATACAGCGCTATTATCATTGTTGATATTATTTATGGGCAGTGTATTGCTGCTAACAAGCGCACAGTGTTATAGTTATTTGTATTCGTATGCGCCAAGAAGTTCTCGGATCTATTGTGCGACCGCTCGAAAAGAAGAACCAAAACTTTACTCGTAAATTAAGCGCATCTCTGCGTTGACGAATACGCGCACGCATTGTTTTCGCAGACGGCTGGACGCTTGTGAATCATGCAACCGCAACTAGAGAAGAAGAAGAAGTGCAAGAACAACAACAAGTAGAAGAAATCTTCAGTTGTTGTTAGTTCTCCTCCGCCCCAATCCAAGTTTACTTGCCCTACATTTCAGCACGTATTTTTCCTCAACTTTTTACTTTCAACGCGCAATAAATAATGCTTCATATTTAAATAGCCATTAGAAGCAGACGGAATCGAATTGAACAACAAAGCGATAAAGTAAAAGTAAAAATAAAATGCTCGAAGGTGAAAAATGAAAATGATGTTGATGATGATGATGATGCCTCCCGCCCGCCGATACGCTTTTTAACACCTCGCATTCGACACGGTAATTCTCCCGCGATGATGAAGATTCAGCGCGGCCGGTCGCGGGTTGTTTGGTCGATTGGTGATGATGATGATGATTGGAAGGAACTGCTTGCTCGTCGTGATGCAATACGAAGTCGATGAAGGTGGACCGGTCGCGGCTCGGATGTGTGTGATGAGAAAATTAATGAAGGTTTGAAAATCATTAATCTATTAAACTTATCGAAAGGTGTTCGAAATGCTATTAATTACTTTCGCGCGCATTCCTTCTCATTAATCCGTGATGAAAATCTATCAAAACATGGTACCTTTAATGATGTTACTTTTTCTTTTTTGAAGACGAAGCGGATTGAGAAAAGATAACCTAAAGAGTTGATGATATCCCCGTGAAGTGCGAATATCTTTGGGCAATAAAGTCATAGGTACCAAATATGCAAGATGCAGGCAAGTTTGGCTGAATATAGCTCACGACAAGAGAGTGCTAAAGACTGGAAGCACAACACACAAGGTATTCAATAGATATTCAATAGGCGAGCAAGCAAGCATGCAAGCAAGTGTTATCGTAACGCGAAGAGGTACCGGCATTGCGATTTATTTAAAACTTGATGCCCATTGGGCGGCGGCGATCGGTTCTACTGAGGACGGCGGCGCACGTCCTAGATGTGACACCGGCGGAAATGACGTGTGTCGTCGTCTTCCGACAGCCGCCGGCCGTGCGCATCCGGTGGCCTGCTGCACGCGCATTGCGATAACGGCTGCCGCCGCCGCCAACGTAGACGACGAGGACGACATTGTTGAAAGAGCCGGCCGGAAGTGCAAACTGTCCGCCCGAGGCTGTGCGCAACTTTAAAATCCATCCACGTGATAACACGCCGTAAACGCCGCGCGTCCGATAAGGACGAGTCGCGTTTTTTGTTTCTTCCACCATTCGGACGGCTGGAAAAATTTGCATATCATTATTTACTAAGTATTGCGCGCTGCTGTGTTTTCGGGGGATGCGAACAAGTGATGAATAAAAATGATGGTTTAGAAGACGTGGTCATGAGCGCGGGCGCGTTGATGATGCGGATGGATGATGGATGCGCCGTGAAGGATTAGGCAATGTTGCCACAGCCGCCGCCTCCACCGCCGCCAGCGACCGTGCTCGTTTTGTTGGCGAACGCAACGGCGACCTGTCACCGCTCCGGATGATGTACGATCATGCCCGCCATGAGTTTACAAACACGGCGCGCAAGTGAAATTCACATGCCTGGAGGAAAAGGACGAAGCAACCAACGCACGAAAAGCGCCTTCCAACTTTTCAATTGAGAGACATTCAAGCAACTTGAAATTCAAACTCTTATCAAATTATATAAATGCGCATGTATCTTCCACGTGTTTGCCTAATTTACTTATTTGATCCTCGCCGAAATATATTCCACCCTTTTATGCCTCGCAAGTAGAATTTGTCGAAAAATTATTCACTTCCTGCTTTATTCTCGAAATTCATATGATTACCTCTTTTACCATCCGTACAAATATGCTTTAGATTATCATAATTACGTAAAGATTGAGCGTGTGTTGTGCTCAAAGTTAAGAACTGAAGATAATCACAGATTTGGCGTTTTGCATACGTAAAGAGCCGGCCGGACCAGGTGTGTGCTCGCTGCCAAGGTAAAGGTAATCGTCATCATCAACATCGTCCTCGTGGGTCGAGGGGTGGCTCAACGCGCCGCGAGAGCTCAGACAGCAGGGAACCAGTCTGATTGACAGCTCCGGATTTTCGGCAACCTTTGTACGCGCTCCGTATTGCTCGTTCGTCTCTCTCTCTCTCTCTCTTCCTATCTTCTGCTTGACGCAACGCAACAGTGGAAAAAATACCGAGGCTTTGCCAATAAGCACAGCAGCAGCCACAGCATCAGCGAGCGCGACCACGGGACACGAAAGAGGAAGCTTAATGAACGCATAAGCCAAGGAAGCAGAAGAAGACGATGCGATGGCGAGGAGCGCGCGAAGGGTAGTGGATTATTAACTCGCAGCGTAAAACCACATGCGCACAACAATGGAGCCTCCATTGTTATCTCACGGCTGCGTGTCGGGAGGAAAAGGAAAAATAATATCGAATGCGATCGAAGAAGAACCAGCCAGCTAGCCAGCTAGCGCGTACTTTACTTTTTCATTTCGCAAGTTATGAAATTACAAAAATACGAAACATTGCATGAAGCACGAACATTTTTGTGAATCGTAAGACTAAGAGATTCTCAGCACTTTTGCAAAGTGTTATCATTCTTTGAAATCAAGAAGGAAATGGTCAATTAGCACTCGAGTAATTCGAGTAGCGAGCGCTAAACGCAAGGGGATGTGAACCAATTTTTCTGCTAAGTGCATTTGTAAGATGAACTCTTCACGAGGCAAATCACCCCTCGCGTACACCTACGATGGACGCTCAGGTATGCGCTACATACTTTTTGGGGTTGGTTGGTGGTACTTCCAAGAAGAACTGCAAAGCGCAAAAATCAGGTACAATTTTTAATTTTCAATGGAGCGACCGCGCCAAACAATAGCGGATTGGAGCACAATGAAATCAAGCGCGAAACGAGATGCAGCTAGCGCGCGGCGCATCTGAAGAAGTGCAATGCGTGGAGGATGCGCTCACAATGCAGCCGCGGGGGGTTGCTCAAGCTTCCAGTCTTTACGCGCGAAGCATCGAAGGTATGCCATGGTAAGGTAGCCGAAAAAAGGTGGTGGCGGTATTCTTTTTATTCTCGCTGAATGAACCCATTCTCCCGGTGCGCTATTATGCCGGTGTGCGTGAAGCTCGTCGAAATCGAAGAAGAACCAGAAATCGTAGACTGAGTGGGATCATGGCATCCGCATGCATCACGATATGTTGGAACAAGATATTTATGTAGTGGCGTTATATTTCATTTTGAGTGAGTGACACGCCCCGCAAGTTGATTCACAGAATGCGAATGAGAAAAACTGAATTGGAAACGCAATCAGATTTTCCAATTTCGACAATGTTTTTCTTCTTTTCAGCGAACGAATTTCATTCATCGTTTGACATCCTGAACTGTGGATATTTTGTATTAAATGTGACATGATTTTTACTATTTGAAATTCCATTGATAAATTCCGCAAATCTGTTAAAATTAGATGACTAAATTCGTTTCCTGTTTACCTATAATTTATTTCCGTTTCAATTATCATCAATAAGGAAACAGGTAGTAGTAGGTTAACAACTTTTTGCAATACGATGCATCTCCATTCTAGGCGGCGCATTGTATAAAAGTTACCGCACTTGGCGCGGAGAGTACAACTAAGGGGGAAATTCAATTATTCATAACTAATAATGCGAATCATCATAATAAATTCAATGGCACATGTGCAATAATCTGTGCACGCATTAAATACACCATCTCTCCTCATTGTGCGCGAGCAACATGTGGCATTGTCCTTCAAAGTCGCCTCGCGCAAAAGCATTCGAGTTAAGCAACAATGCGATGAATAACAATAAAAGCCCAAAATGTCTGTCTATTCACAATTTGATTGCGCGCGCGTTAGATTTTCAAGTGCAGTGCGCACCTTTCAGAAGAGCGGCGCTAATCTTATTATTATTGCATTGTGTATTGCATAAAAGAGCGTTTAAGGAGCGTTTGATTCAATTGATAATTCTATTTTCGGTGGTGTGAATTATCTACTTATAAGTGTTGATCAATGCTCTTTATAGTCGGAAGTAGTTGAGTTTATTCAATAAAATTTTCTTTTTCTACCTAAAATTATCAAAATATAAATTTTATCTCAACTTTAATATGAAAATAACCCTATCTAACCCTTTTCTAAACGTAACACGAATATAATAAATGCATGAGACGCACACGGTCGTAATAAATGCTTGCGAGTCGTGTGAACACAGTCACCGGAAGCCGCCCTTCACGTACACAAGCGAAATATGTAATTGAAATGCCGTAATGCATGTACAACCCAGGTGAGAAATATATGCATGCGTGTGCGTGAATTGGTGGGGACGCCCTCGGCCCCTGTGGGAAGCACAGGAGTGCCCTACGTGCACGAGTTATTAGGCCGGCTTGAGTTTCACAACAATATGCTTTACGTAGCGCAAGAGAGGTAGGTACATGATGTTCATTGCAAAGAGAGGAAAAAATTTTTTGGATGCTGCCACATACATTCGTGTACAACACATATCGATGGTAGTCGTAAAATAAAGGTAAGTAATGAGATGAACGAATACCAGGTGAATGTGGGCAAGAGAGCGAGGTGGACGCGTTTAGAAAAATTCACATGGCTTGTTGTGAGATGAACTCGAATGATTGACGTTTGAAGAGTGAGTTGTTCGCGTCCTTTGTGCGCACGTTATGAATTTTTTTCTTCGCTGGCCTCGTTTACTCGTTTTCGTTTTCTACGTTTTCTTTTTCTGTATGTTTTGTTTTGTTTTGTCTGAGACTAACCCCGTTTCCCTTGCTTCACATGAAATTGAGATGTGAAATGCAGAAATATGAATGAAAATTTAAAAGACATCAGATGATAAGAGAGTTGTGTTGACCAAAAATGTAGCAAAATTGCAACTCTGTCTTATTATTATAGCTGGTATGCAAGACCAGGTAAAACTTATTTGCAAACCAAGACTGGTAGTCAAGTTAACTATCAACCGCACTCACTTCACTACCTGAGCCTAGCAAAAATGCCGCAATGCAAACAACAGCAATTCATGGAACGAAATGAAAAATTTCATCGGATGACATTTACGCGCATGCTGTCAAAAAGGTGTGAAGAATTTACGGAGAACAGTCGAATCGTTTATCTGGGAGGCGCATTTGCGCTCGTAGCGAGAATTGCTTGGGGATTTGTCACAAGTAAACTACTGTACGTAGCGTGGGAGAGCAAAGTGCTCAACGAGCGCACTGCATTGCGATGCAGATTACAGAGAGCCGCTTATTAGTGTGGAGTTGGTTGCTGGGAGCATATTTAATTGGTATTTTTACACCCTTTAAACGGCTCTTTAGCTGCTGCATCATTCGCGGCGTTGTTAATCGCATGCGCGCTGCATGAGCGAGGCCGCAAAAAGCAAAAACCGCCGATTGGAAATATGTGCTCGGTCATGATGCATCATGACAACTAGGAATGCAGCCCAATCAAATGAGAAAAATTCCAGCACATTGCACACGTTCGGACACAGCGTAATGATTTAGTTTTAGTTTTTCAAACTCACTCATAGAAATAATTCTCAGTGGTGGTACTTAGTACTTTTTTGATTCTTTCTCGAGTTGTCTTATAAGCAGTTAGCTAACGAATCTTAGCGCAATGCATAGCACACGGTAAGTAAAGATAAACATAGAAATTTATGCAAGTATCCATCAACGTCATCATTTGGATGCGAATGAATAGAACGCTAATGAAGTTCATCCATACTCTACATACACGAACGCATCGAATGCATTCATAGACGTGCAATGCCTACTCGCGAGATGCAAATGTGAGCATCGAAATAGTGCAGGAATCAACAACTAAACTAACAACAAGCGAGTCGTCTGTGTGCGCTATGCTGTGCAGCGGCGGCGACGGCGGCGTTGGCATCATCGTACATCCGTAAATGACGCCGGCATGTCATTTACGGACTGATTGCTCAGGTGTTATATGCTTCGCGGCGCGCATCGCAGCAGCAGCGGCAATTCTCGTCGAGCTATGTCGTCTTCCATTTGATTGCGATAATTGTCGAGCTTGCTAATGCCGTGTTTAGATAGCGTGCGGCTTCTTTGCGCGTGGAAAATCTTAAAAGAGCAACCAGTTAGTAGAGCGATAATGAATGACAATCTATTTGTTCAGAGAGAAATTCACACACACGCACATTGCATTTTTTCATAGCTTTGAAGCATTTTATTGAACGCATAACTTTCACTTGCGCGTTTTTTGTTGGACGCGTAGATAAATAAATAAATAAATCGAAATTAAATTGTGCATCGTAGTGCGGTGAATCATATCGGCGGCTCTTGGCGGTTGCTGTACGCACGTCATAAACACGCGAGTGCACGAATCGTCATAATTTACTATGTGCCGTTGAAGCTCGTATTTGTTTTGCAAGGCGCTCCTGCACGTTTCGCATCACAAGCGAAATGATGTGTGGCGAGATGGGCGTTTTTGTTCCCGACTTTATGATGGCCTGTCCTCTCCCTTTATATCATCTTTTTCGTATTCAATCTTCGCGAGGGATTCACGCGACGTGCTATACTCTTAAACCTCATTTACAGCTCGCCTTTTATGATGAGCTCAGTTACTGCGGATCGCTCAAACAATAAAAATAAAAATATTATTTTCAGCAATTAAACTCACCATAAAAATACATTCATCCGAATTTTAGAGCTTCGCATTCTAAATTTCTGCCTAGATAATTATTTATCCATCAATTATATCCTTGTCTATCGCAATCCTGCGTGGACCACGTATTATGGTTGAAGGCATTTTAATTAGCAACTATTAGCAACCTCAATTGTCGAGCATAATTCAATAAATTTTCCCATTACGTCTCGTTAAAATAATTAATAATGCCGGGCATAATTTTAATTAATTCTTGGCCGCTTCTTAAACACGTCCATGCGTGATCATTTTTATGAGTAGAAAGGCTCATTAATTAATTTGTTTACGCATTTTTGTGCTTTAGTTGACACTTTGTATAACAAATGAATGCAGCAAGCGTTAGATGGATGGATATGTGAACCCCGGGGGCAGCAGCGCCCGTACGCTTGACCACGTCTGAATAGAAACGCCCGACCAATGTTGTTCAGCGTCCCGTAATATGATGATGCATTTGCGCCGCCGTCGCCGCCACCACCAACTCATGCAAAATATACATAAACACACGACCGTACATGCGTGCACTTTCACAACCACCACGAGCACCACCACACGCCGCCTCCAGTAAATGTAACTGATATTATAAACATTTTGATTTTTAAGGGCCACCTGACTTGACTGACGTTAATGTTATCTGAGGGTTAGCGGCGCGCGATGACACAATGACGTTTCATATATGGATATTTTATATGATTTCACATTCAAAATTTATTTGCGCATAGAAAATATTTAAAACAATATGCATGTTTATTTAAATAAATCCATTGGTTGATATATGTTGCGATTCGACTGCGGCGTGTTCGGAGTGACAGTTTAAACAAAACGCCATTTGGTATTTGATGCGAATGATATCCATATATGATGGTGATAACGGGAAATCAAACGTCTTCTCGTCTATTCTGCGAACGTCACGCGACGCCAACGTCGACGCGCGAACGCTCTGAGACCCACGATGAAGGCGACGGAGAGGATGGTTGATAGTATCCAATCCCATTGTAACATCATCGGCGTCATCTTCTCTTGCCCGTCCATTCTCAAAACGAATGTCGCGTTATATGCATACGTAGCGGCTGCTAGACTAATCGCAACTCAATCAGCCGTATTGTTCTATTGCGCGCGGGGGAGGTAGGGTGGCACTGCCTGTCTGTCTGTCCGTGACATATTCGCGTACGTGATTATATTCCTATGAATACGTACAACATCGTAGTGTGTGTGTAATTGAAATAAGGCAAGCAGGCGCACTTGTGTGTTGTGCACGCACATGACACATGATGTAACCATGGGGGCGGGTCCGGCAATCAAGTGTCTGATTTAATATGCACCCACCGTACGGATAGGGATCTGACATCGTCTATGGGGATTGCATACAAGTGGATGCCGGCCTGGTCGGGGTATGCATATTCTGGATATTGGGCAATGGACAATTCCTTGTCTCGAGTTCCATCATCATACTATGGCAAGTTTGCCATTCCACGATAGTGGCATGTTAATGGATACTTGATGGGCTTATGATATTGGTAACCAGGATGAAATTAAGAAGTTTGTGCTTTCAAAGTACACGTAGTATAATAATATCGCATTAGATATTTTGAAATTTCCGAGGCCTACGAAGATGCTGCCTTAGTCTAAATATGGGTAAGAGCTGTGCCACCTAATTCTCTAACATAATTCCCCACTAATTAATTTCAACACCAATGATGAGTTTCGCTTTGCGTAGTCACTTTGTGCTGCTCAAAGTATGAGGTATAAGGTGGTGTATTTGATGTTCATTTAATACATCCTCGCATGATATTCAAAGTTCTTGTACCCGAACGTAGCAAGTGGGTAGGTAATAGCAAACGATCTAAAACCGTGCTTTGCAAGCGACTTGAAGCTAAAAGTTTTCTCGTTATTACTGCAAATAAATATTCCATAATATGCTTCCCAACTTGGGGAGATACAACACGTGTACCTTGAGCGTAAACTTATTCGAATATTTGCCTTTAGGCTGGATCTTTGACAACATGTCTTTAAGCATGTTCATAATTTAAATCACTAATGTGTGAATTATACTTTATGTTCAAATATATCCAAACCTCAAAATCGCAATAAAAATGCTTGATGACTTTTTAAGTTGTTGTTATTCAGAGGGTGTCTACAGTTAACTCGTTCAATATGTGCATGCATCTGTTATTGCAAGTTATTTATAAACCGACTTGGACCACCCGTTGGAGAAACAAAGAACGAATGAAAATAAATCCCATCCCGGGGGAGAAATAAACGAATTCCCGGCGCACCGTGCGATAATGATAGTTGGCCCATGGTCGAGTGATCGCCGCCGAGCGGATTGACGAGGCATATGCTATTTTAAAATAATTCAATTCGCACAACATGGTGGCGGCGGTAGTGTGCTCGCCACGACGTCAGTAAATACGGGCGAAGGGTGGCAGATTCGATAAAGGGATTAGTGTCAAATCAAATCGCATTAGCGTGGGGCGTACAGAGAATACGCTCTTGCTCAGCGCTGACTTTTCCCCGGAATAACCAAATTTCTCCTCCATGATAGCGAAAGCCCAGCAGGCGAATATGATTGAAATAATATCTGCGCACCGCCACTCTGTTTCATTAGCAAGCAGCGCAAAAATTACTCTGCTCGTCGTGTGTTACGTTTATCCTAGCGCGACGCGTGGCTACTGAGGGCGGCGAGTTAATAATGAAAAAATTGATGATTAAACGACGCGCGTAAATGTATTACCCTCCGGCCGTGTACGATTTATGCGCTTCGTAGTAGGCGAGCGCGCGCGCTCTTCCAACCCCACGTGTTGTATTTCATCGCAGTGGTGCCGGTGTGTATATTGCGGCTAGGAATCTTCTTCAATGAGGTTATAATCGGAACATAATGAATTGGACAGATCCCAAACAGATGATAAACTACTGAGCTGCCATGCATGCCCTGGCACGCTATGCTTTTGCCTAAATGTGTGCAAATGATAAGTAGACTTCGCGCGCACGCAACCAAACATCCCCGCGAATAGATAGGTGTTGTTGTTGTTGTTGTTCTTGTAGATGTGTTCGTGTATGGGGAGAGAACAACATGGCGGCGCGCGGGGCGGCAATTGCGCTGCCATTTCGCTGCCTATGAATGCTCACAAACACAAAACTAAACTTTCCTTCATCGTTCTCCTGCTTCTCGTGATCGTCGTTGCATGAGAACGTATTCAATCATTTTCATTATAAGCATCAACGATTATCATGTGTTAAATTCTCATAATAAATTCATGTCGTTCCACAATTTTTTCTCAGCACTAATTATAATCCATTTTGTCTTGGTAAAGTATCTGGTTAATTTAAGCTTGGAATTTAAAAATAAAAACTGCCCTTGAATACGTGAGGAGTGGGAGGAAAGACTTGAGCATCTGTTTGTTTGTCACCGAGTTTGTCACACAGCGGAATATGCTAATTATCCTTGTTTCTTATAGATGAAGAAGCGCGATATCCTTCTGAATTAAAGCCGCCCTTGTCGTAGTGCGCGCTTTGTTGTGCCATCTTCAAAAGTTTTGTAGCAGCGCACTCGAAAACGTGCGCTGCACTCACGCACCCCGCACACTGGCGATCCGCGTCGCTGATAAGCCGCGATAACAAAAAGTGCACCCCCTCGGCCGGCACGTATATAGTTGTCGGTCTAATCTCGCATTGATTACGTACGCAATATTAGATAAGAAGCCTTTGCTGTCGTCGGGGTTGTTTCCCCCCTTGGTTTTTACGTGTGCAACCCACTGTTAACACCTATGTTCCTATGTCAAAGTGCGTTTCGTATCTCTTCCTACCCCTGCCGACACGCGTAAATATCTATTGCGTTGATAAGAATATTATGGTAAATTTAAATATGTGCTTTATGATATTCGAGCAATGTGTTGTTATATCACATACGAATTGCAAATTATTAAAATTGATTTTATGATTCCGTTCGATTGAACGACGCAATTCGTGGAACGCAGGTGACTTCTTGTTACGCAATATATTAATTCAGTAGTTATGTCGCCCTTTATTGAAGTCATTCTTCAAGGGTTGCCAGGAGAATATTTTCAATTAGGGTCCAGTCACTGGCACCCTGCGAATTGTTGGAATGCCAAAGGACGTTCGCAAAGTATAATTAAATATGAGTTATTTTGTGATTTGCTAGCCGTGTTCACTTGAAATTTCTCAGCGCAAATAATTAAGTGAGTAATTTAAAGGTCTTACCTTATTTTTTGTTGCAGGATAAGCGGAATAATGCATCTGTAACAAAAGAGAGAAAAATTAGTAAAAACATTATCCTTAAAATTGTGTATTATAAGTTATAAGATCCTGTGCACTTTAATTCATCATAATAATCCAAGTGCATTAGCAGGATACCCGATACGATGTCACTAAAGCACTAACTCGGTCTGTGCGCTCGTTCAATCCTTGCAAGGACTCGTTGACTGTCCATCCACTATACATCGATAGCATTCAAGCGAATGGCATTCAGGCGAAAGCACTTTGCGCGTAGCAAACCCAACACCTTCCTTCGCCCGGGACATATATTAGCCGTGAATGGCCTAAAAGCTATTAGTAATTTCGACCATTTCACCGCAAATGACGCACGCATCCATTTGTGTGATACCCGAACTTGTTGACATGCGAGAGATATATTTTCACGCTGCCTTTTTTCCAACGGCCATCGCCGATCTCATCATGGACATGACTGGACGACTAACAACAACACAACAACAAACGCGAAACACGTTTACGCACAAGAAAAGGAAAAAATAGGATCGCATGAATAATGCATTTCCTGCCGTATCACCATCATCATCGCCGATATGAAATGATACATGTGCGAGGAGCTGATGGTCGTGCCTCGCTGTGTGTATGCATTAAAAATGAATAGCAAAGCGGAATTGGATGTGTACGGACGGCGGTCAACGGCAATACAAGAAGAAGGAGGTGGAGAATGCGCGAATACGGATTAAGCGGCGACCACACGCTGCGTGGCAATCAGAAAGCCATTAGGGATTTCGCTCGCGCTAGCTACCAATTCACCGAATAATTCAAACTGTCTTTGGTTCGCTATCCTGAACGCTGGTTGTGGTCGTTTGGATATTGACAAGTTTGCGAAGACATGTATCCAAATGAATTTATTCTCCGATTCGGCTGAGGATTGCATAAACACTGCATATGGGAAAATGAAAGTGTGTGCTATATAATATTCAAAGTGTCAGAATTCTGAGCCTAAAGTCCCCAAACTGGACACGGGCATGAAGGTTATTCATGAATAAATCATTAGCATCAATCATCAATTATATGCTCACGCAAGGAGCGAGACATTCATGAGGGAAACTCATCCGAAGCCGAAAAAAGTTTATCCAGATTCATCCCACAAACTACATGGCAAACTACGCAGCAAGTAGTGCAAGTTCATCCAAACTTTCGCAAAGCATATCGGAAATTGATCAACTATTTGAAAAGTAAAAATATTCATATCACACAACTTCAATAAACGACTTTCGGAAAGAGATGTCTGTCGATGTGGGTTTTGTAATTGAATGTTAACGAATTAAATCTAGTTGATTTTTAGTTAGTTAAGTAATAATATTTTCGGGGGTGACTTTGAGTTTATCCCCAGGTGAAATATGACTTGTTTGATGTTGCGTGGTGGCTGGTACGAGGAGTTCGTTTGTTGCTGTTGCTGTTGTTGTTTGAAAATGTTTAATTTCACGAAGCGCGCGAAGAAGGAGAGCGAAATACACGCGTGTCATGGATATGGGCATTTTGTACGCTTATTTATTACTTTGGTGTATTGCATTTTGTTGATGTTGTTAGTGCTGCACACGCCGCCAAACCTCTCACTCCCGCACGCACGCAAAGTGCGCGGGTGTTGCTTTTTCGAAAAATGCTCCACGCGAGCGCACCGTGCACAGATAGAAGGTGTTATTTACTTCGTCACTTCGCAATCATCAATCAGTGTCTGGCACCTGACATCGGCGCAACAATATGGCTGTGCCGCGCTAATATATGATGAAGCTGCCGCCGCCGCCCGCGTTCGCAAAAATATGCACACACACGCACGCATTACATTAAATATCACCTTTGATCATCTATTTTTTCTTTTTTTTTTATTAGGTCGAATAGTCATTAAAATAAATCAGTTACTTTTCATTCATTTTTCCTCGCGCTCAAAGAAAATATTAAAAGTAAAAGTTAAGAAGGAGTACGCGTATAAGATGGGAGAATATGAAGAGTACGCACTTCCGGTCATGGAACAAAAACTCAACGACATGACAGTTGTGGCCGTTCCCAGGCTGAATACAAAAGACCAAGGCGAGTTGCTCGATACCCTAAATCAAATTATCTAATTCAATTCAACTACCTAGCCATTAAGGGACTAGTGATTTCTCACTGCATATCTACTTGTTTCATTAACGACCTAATGATATAATATTCGCTACAATTTCTTGTCAATTATTTATCTTGTCATGCGCATCGTAAAATGTAAATTCGTAAAAACAAATGGACGCGTGGAAGTGGTTTGTGCGGGAAAAAGTAGCTGCTATTAATTCTTATCGTAGATTCGAAAACGCATTGTGCGGATGCGCATCTTACATCTCAATGAGAACGCTCGAACGATTTCTTGCGCGAGCGCGCGAGGTTCAGGCGAGTGTGATTGATGAAGGGATTATTGAATTACGCGTTCGCGCGCGCGGGCGTCCCGACGAAGCGGAAGCAGCACGCCGAGCGAGTCAACGCCTTTGTCTTGGGAGTGTCTGGTTCTCGCACCCAGCAGCTGGTTCTCAACTGCACCGCGCGAATCCATCACGCTGGTGGGTGCCTCGTCAAGCGTCGACGAACGCCATCTTCAACGCCTTCTTCTTCTTCTACTTCTACTTCTCCAACAGCCGCATATGTCGAACGAACGAACTGCCGCTGCTCCTGCTCCTGAGTGCTCCGCAAGGAGGAAGAAGGCGTACGTACGTGCGAAACGTGATTGGACTTGTTAATTTGCTCCTCTTTTCTTTCGTCGTCGGCGTGTGTGTTGTTTCATACACGGGCGCGCGCGCTCGCCAGCCGCCAAGGGAATTTCACGGATGCCTCTCTCGCTGCTTCGTGTGCCGTGTTGCAATGTTGTACAGAGAGACCGAACAACACGTCGCGCATACTAAGCTCGAACGGCGTGCGTGACGTTCCACCGAGAACGTGCTGAGCGCATTTTTATTGCTTGCTTGCGAATGTTGCCAAAAATCCCGGATTTTCCACGATGCCATGCTCGATGGCGTTCGACATTACCACCGGAGGGCAAAAAAACCCAGAGCAAATACTGCTTTGTCCGGTTACGCGCGCGCAATGCAGTACGTGGCGCTTGGAGAGGGAGGCAATTAGTTACTGCGGGTTCAACTTCGTTAATCATCCGCGTGTGTCGCTTAATGATATATTGCTTGCAATACAGATCCGTATTTGTTCGGCGGCCAAGAACAATTGACTCGTTCACTTTATCTTTTGTTCATCTAATTTCAATTGCGATTCAATTGCAACTTGCAGCGTATAAAGTTGATTTAATTCTTTATCGTTTTTTCCAGCATTGACTCCGATATATATAAAAAAAACCTATTCTGTGTAATGAGAAGCAGAACACGAACGCATAATTATTTTCTAAATATATAACAACAATTCGGTTCACATGTCATGGCCGATTCGATACGGTGCGGATGCATATTAAAGCGTGAATACATTTTCGAACGGCGCTGCTGTCGCGCACGTCATCGCGTTCTTTCGCCGCCAAAGTGCGCAACTGTATGCGTGTATGCATGAATACGAAATATATTTATTGGTGGTCGTATGCATGTTATGCCGTATTTTGCTAGCCGCCATCCAGCCATCATGAACGCGTTCAAATGTGTCAGTCAAAAATATTTCACCCCCGTAAAATGGCGCGCGTCATCGAACCGAACCGAAGTGTATATTCACTCAAATAGAAATTCACAAATAATAATATTTTCCGTCCCTTCCGTCATATATTAAACAATATTACATTCCACGTACTAACAACAAAAAGTCGCAAATCAATGATACTATTACAAAGAGCGACATAATTAAAAGGTAGCGAAGGGATGTAAGGGAAGGACTAATCTAAAAAATTAAATTTTATATGGCTTCCTCAATTTAAGGCTTGCAATGATCCGTATTATCCTGCCTCTTTATTGCGGATGCATGAAGAATATGTTGGGTAATCATTTAATGGCGAAGCATAGACAACTAAGAAATGATTGCCTATAAATATTTATTCAAATGCGTCGCTTTTAGTGCGCGCAGCGAACGAATAAAAATGGAAATGGAGAAGAAAAGAAAGAGGGACGCGCAATCGAAATAATGGCGCGCATTACGACTTCCGGATGTGGAATTACACGACCGCGTTGCTGGACCTAGTGAAATATACTTTTCTTTCCAGGGTAAAAGAGCACAGTAAAATGTACTTTTTATTACGACTGACCCATGTATGAAAATGTTACGCGAGTGGATGCGATACTTCCGTTTTTCTTTCTGCGCCTTTTTTCACCAGCACTTAAATTTTGCGCATATGTGCGAAAATGTTGAAAACACAAAACAACACGAAAAGTGAAAACTCATATTCAAAGTTGCCGTCGCGAGTGGGGGTGCCAGGCAAGGGGCGCTTGGATGCATTAGATGGACTTCCGGTATGGCTGGCTGGCAGCAATATCGCCGATGGACTGTAACATGAATGCCTAAGACTGCAATTGCGAAATACAGCATTATACGTTCGGCGCGTGTACGTCATGTATATGCATAAGCGCAATACGGAGCGCACCACTCCGACTTCCGGATGTGATGTCATGTGTGATGGGGACGCGCATCCGAGTGGAAGAAGGGTGATGACGCTCTGATGGTATTCTCATAACGCGTAGGCACATCTCTATTCGTTGTTGCTGCTGCCGCCGCCGCCGCCGCCAACGTTACCAATCGGACGTGTGTCACTTGCTTCCCTCACGCCAGATACGTCGATCGAGCGTACTGTCGGATGACGATGATGATTATGATTTGTACATATTGCAGATATTGTCAGCGCTCAGAATGAATTACGCAATAGTTAAATTATCTTTTGATTTAGTGTTTTTTGCCAAATTTTATTTAGTGGCTTCCCCACCCTCCAAGGTGGAGAGAAAAGCTTTGAAGAAATAGATCGAAAATTGAAAGAAAAATAAAAGCAGCCACCATAAATTCAACGCACCCTGTGGTTATTTATTATACATGCAATTGCCTTTCTTTCGCACACTCTGGCGCAGCCACGAGTTGCGGCGTTGGGTTGGTGGTGTTTGTAAATATGTGAAAATGTATTGCAGCCTGGGGCGGCTGAAAAGGAGTAAATAAGATTATAAATTGGGCTGTCATAAACGCGTTCGCGTTCCTCATCCACAGAATCTCGCCGCTTACCACCGCCAATGGCTGCGTATCAGTACAGTAACCGCACCGCTTTTATTTAAGACGCTTGCACGCAAAAGTTGACGTTTAAGGGATAATGAATCGGCAACTCATTTCCAACTTGTTTCTCTTTTCGCGTTCAATTGCCGCACGGGCGTCCATCAGCTAATTTCTAATTTCTTAGCGCTTTCGAAATTCGTTCGCTAATATATGTAGGTAGGTGTACCTAGGTATATATCGGGACATTGCCGTTTCTACCGCCACCAACGTTGCCAGGCAACAAGGTCGCCATGGCTACACATCCGCACGTATTCAACCGCCACATTCTGTCCTTCGATGGCATAATATTATTAGGAACAAGTTGGCAATGCGAACAATATTTCCGAATTTGTTATAGGTAATCAATTAGTGTTGGTGCGCGCCGCCCAACCGTATCCATCTATTCCATTTCCATTTTCATTTTCAATTTCAGAGTGACTTTCTCCCTCTGTTCGAGGGTTGCCACATCCGAGTGATCTCCTTATCCCATATCAGCCCGGTGACTGACATGTGGACAATGCGGCTCGCTCTATTTCGTGGCTGTGGCGGCAGCAGGAACGACGGAGGCAGCGGTAGTGGTAGTGGCGGCATCATGCAGATATTATAACGTGCGTACAGCGCGGGGAGATCCTCGTGGCGATAAGAGTGCGCGTGATCCGGGCGGCGGCGAAAATTCACTTTCACGACGCGCTCCGCCGCGACGAGTGTGTGTGCAGGCGAAGGATTACATATGCGGTGTAGAGTTTGCCGATAGGATTTTTCGCTCTTTTTTTCGGGGGGCGGCAGCGTCAAGAGGAGCAAATCTCAGTGGGTGTTAGGACGGATTTGTATGAAGTTCATATTTTGTGTTTGTTTCAAGTATTACAAAGATGAATCGCATGCTCGCAAAAATGTATAATGTTTAAAAGGACAAAAATAACTTAGATACGAATTTAATATGAATTTTTCATCCCTTGCTAGTTTTTAAGCAATCACCCACCCTCGCAATCAAAAATCCGTATGCGTAATGAATTGTAAATCCAAGTTCAACGCGCTTTATATATCAGGGCTTCATTTGCCTGCCGGGTGCATGCATCCATCCTATTCGTTCCTAGGAACCCAGCGCAGCATCGCCTCGTCGAACCCAGCGCAGCATCGCAAAGTGAATGAAGTGAATTTGTGGTCGGCAATGAGTCAAACACACGTGCCGGGGTGTGTCCCGTACTCGTGCACGTGCCCGAGTGGGTGGCCAATATTGAAAATTGCATAATTTAGAGTCATCAAATGCATCATCATCTTCATCATCTCCAGCGGCAGTCGGAGGAGGAGGAGGACGAGCGCGCGCGTAGGGGATTAGCGATTCATTATTGCTGTTTAACAGCCAGCGCGCGGGGGTACGAATTCCTCCTTCTGCACGTACGCGTTCTCGATGGGTGCTAAACCTACCCCGCAAATGCGCCACGCAACGAAAGCCGATTGTTTCACTTTCAATCATCAAGTCATCAGCCGAAAGTCACTCAACTAGAGACACGCTTCATGATTCGCGAAATCCCATCTAATATTATATATTTCTGGGGGCAGAAGCGATAGATGCTCTATATGAGAATATGAGGATATTATACGCGTGCATATCATGGAGCGAGAGCGTATTTATTAATATGCTTCTCATGCAAAAGGCATTCAATAAACTAATTTCCCTTTGATCTTTGATATGTTTCTACGGATTTTCTACAAAGGTAGATGCAAAATACCCAAATGACATTAAAATTATTTCGAATATTATAATTAATTCACTTAAAATTATTTTCATTGTTTCGTAAATTAACAAACGTTCAGTCCAGTGTGAATTTCATTTTATATCGCTCAGTATAATGAATATTTATAAATAAGCTCAAATGGGTATAACTTCTCCTCTCCGTGGATCCCAATTTACCCGCAGTAAATATTAAAGGCATTAACGATAATTACTACGTGTACATTGCTTCGGCGCAATTACGCATATGTAATGAGCAAAAGGATTTGACTGATTCGCGTAAATAGTTTCCGGAAAGTGCTCTCCATTTCCTTCTTGCATTGTTAGCGCAGTACGGTTGCTTATTTATGTAATGGACATTTGCAAACTACACGTGCGGTGCAATCAGGACGAAAGCATCCCGCGTCTAGGCGAGTGCACGTTACCTTACACACGTTTTCGGTTTTGAGTCTCTATCTCGCATCCAGTGGCATATTAACTTGCATGAAGAGAAAATAGGAATGCTTCGTTTTTTTGTGCGCGCGCTTTGACTGTTTTTGTACTCTCGCTTGGGCAAGCGCTAAGAGAGCAGAGGAAATAGGGAAGTTGAGAGAAGAGAAAAACATATTCTCGACTGATTTGAGTATCATAATGCTGGACGAATATCACGCTCCATTAGTTGATGACGAGACCACACAAGTGCAAGAAGTGTGCTGATATATGTGTATCCGTATTTCCGTTTTTCTCATCTCTCACGCGTTTCCGGTATGAATTATTTATGAACAAGTACAATAATTATGAAATAATCCCACCACCACGATATTAGAAGCATACAAACAAGCATTTTGTAAATTACGTGAACAATTGTAATAATCCTGGAAATGATGACAGGATCAGATAATCCGAGAAATGAGAGTGGGAAGTAATTATCCAAGCACTTCCTCAATAGCGGCGGCAGTGGCGGCGGTGCAGGCAACGACGCTAAATCACGCCAAGATCAAGATAACCCTCTGGACTTATTCGCGCAAATAATCATTTATTATTGCAATTTCCTTTCGCCGCTCTCAATAACTGATCCTTTATCCCTCTAACCTCGTTCATATGGTTATTTAATATTTATTGCCCTTGAGCGCGCCCTCATCCCTGCTTTAATAAAATTGCCAGTCTATCCTATTTACGAATAACTATACAGCAAAGAAAATCGAGGATAATAGTCATCATTATCCTGTTTACAATCGAACGCATCGCGATAAAAATTACGCGAGAAATTCAAATAGTCGCTTGCGCGTTAATGAATCGTAAAATTACCGTTTACGTCGTCAACGAGCGCGTATAATATATATATATAAGTCGTCGGCAGGCACCCTTAGTCCTTCGTCCTGTATCGCGAGAGCTTCGTCATTATAGGAAACTGCTTTGCATAAAGATGCAAACCGATAGCGTAGACAACACCCAATAAAAATCGTGCCAGGCGCAGAGCGACTTATGGATCGGCCTGGGGAAGAAGAGAGGAAATGCGGAAAATGCGAGGGCGCTGAATGCGGAATATCATATACGCGCGCCGTTCGCGAAAATTATTACGCTCGAATACAGCGCGAAAACGCAATATCAATACGGAATGCCAATATACTTTGCGCGAACGTGTGCGTTGCGCGCCTCCGGAAACAACGCTCGTGTTCGTGCCCATTCGCGCCTCCTTTTTGGCAAAGAGCGTGAAAGAATTGAATGCAAAACGCGCGCGTTACGAAATTGGGCACTTGTATACTTTACATTCATTCAATTCGTGCGAATTGAAATTAGGCATCGATTGCTCGAAAATTCCACAGCCGCATTTAGTTGCCGCGTTCACCATTCACTAAAACGCGATCGCGTTCAATACATCGCCTGTGTTATTATGCAAATACTCAATACTGTGGCTGTTACCATACTAAACGGAAATAGAGTACAGAATATCCTTTTTTTAATTGTCTCGAAAAAAATTGCAATTTTTGCGCTTCGAACACTTTGTATGAATAGATAATGAATGGAAAACGTTTTTATCGGCAACAAGTTGACAATTTCATTAAAAATCATTCAATTTTTATCCTGGCACCAATTTTCACATTTTTTTTTTACCACATGATTTTCATTATAGTGATTACCACCACCTCAAATACTTGAAATTACAAAGGACAAATCAAATAATAAAAAAGGACATGGAAATTTATTATCACGCATCCTCGAACCCCTAAAGTCGCGTAAACATTACCTCGACAACGTGTAGCGCTTAGAATTCGGTGGTACGCAATATGCAATAACGCAATGTAATATGATCCCTCTCTAATATATCTTACGCTTGTACTTTTTTATATATGCATCCACGACTCTCTCGCCCTTGGAAAAACGACGGCGGTGGACGAGATTTTTCCGGGAAAATCCACCCTACAGACAAAAAATCGCGTGCGTTCAGTGTGTGTGCAGGCGCAGTTGACGAAAAAGTTACACGCGTCGTCTATCTCCTTACATCGCAGCGATTTTCCCTAATATTGCGTCCATGTAGGACGACAATGATGCCATATTCATCTTCGCTGCAATGCGCTCGCAATGCAAACCGGCTCCGGGAGTTGTCACCATGATGGCAGGCGAGCGGAGGAGAGAAGCCGTGTAATGAAAAATATCAGCACATCCGTTTAGACAAAGTGAACGCATAAAAATATCTGAGCGGTGAAATTGCTCCGTGCTTTTTCATTTCTTTTACAACTCAACTCGACTCGTCGCGCGTCGTGTCGTGTGTTGTTGCTTGTATTTTTATTCTTCGTCTTCGTGGAAGGCAAACAAGAAAATTATGATGTAATGTCGAGAAAATTGAAAACGATAAGGTACGAAAACTGCGTTCAAAATTTCTATTGATTTCTGCACGCTGGAAATTTAATAAATAAATTTACACGATTTCAATTTTTAAGTAAAATTTTAGTCAACCAAATCGCATAGTTATGTTATGGTAACGTTGAACACACTCGCTGAATGCCTTCGGGACCTTTGGTTGAAATTGCATGAAACGCTCATACTTGAGGGTTACGAGGAACGGTGTTTACAATCGCATTGAATATTTATAACCTCGCCATTTGATGAGCGTAGCAATATGGTCCGCATTTACCAGAAACGATCGCCGGGGACCGCGCTGCTTGCCGCCCCCTTCGCCGCGTGCATGTCCCTAACGCATGTACATATAATAGATTCATAGAATATTCACTAAATCACAACTCCTTCCTCGTTCCTCCTCACTCCCTATTTGCAAGTTTCTGAATACCCTCTCTTCCTTCTCGCCAACTTTTCACTCTCGCTCGTTTCCGCACGCAACTTACTCAACATGCGCCCGCCGCATGTGTGTATGTGTGTATAGTGCATTGATTGAATTAAAACTAATATTTGAGCGAGGGGTAATCTTGCGCGTAATTTCCAATGCAAATTTGATCAACTCGTGTCGTTTCGTGATGACTGTTACGCTATGACGATTTTCGCCACCGCCGCCAACGAAGGAATGAAGCACCACATGCTCCAGAAACCTAGTGCTAGCACCCGATGTGGAATAACAAATGAGCCGTTCACGTATTTGACTGGAGGGCAATTAACAGTGCCGCCCCTGCCGCTAACATTTTTGTTTCGTGCTTATATTCCGTCTGTTTGCTTACCTTCATCGGGGTACATATTGACTTAGGTGGTGTGTTTGCATAATATGTTACACGCACTCAATTACATTCGCTTGTGTCTAGAAAATTTGTTGATTTTCATTTTCGTTTTTTCCAGAGTGCTCTTATTTGCTCATAACGCAAACACAACTTTTTGGTGCTTTTTTATCGTAATTTTGAAATGTCCAATTCGAGACGAACACAATGGCGAAAGATACTTGTTCAATAAGATTATTTGTTCAGTAATTCAATAAGTCAATTGTTTGCTAATTGAACAAACAAAACGAACAAACAATTACATGTGGAATAATCTTCGAGGGTGATTTACGCTCAATTCGAAAAATACGGCGGTGGCTATTAATCACACAACGTTTTACATACATTATTGATATTTACCACCAGCGAAGAGCGCGCGCGGAGACAAAACGTCTCTGGTTGGTGCATATGTGTGGCGCATAACAAAACGACTATAAATAAACGATGCTCGCATGAAACGATAAATTATATTAAAGAGCCACTTCCCGTTCGGGCGCATTGTTCATTAATTGTGGCGATTGTGCGTTTTGTGTGTGTCTCTCGGCGATGATCATGACCAGCCAACTAATAATCATCCTCATCATGTGATTCTGCGCGGCGCACAGGGCAGACACTCACGCGACACAAAAGAATTTCGCCGCTTTGACATTCATCGAAATCAATTACGTGCACCGCGTGAAAACGCTTTTTCTTCACTGAATAGGACAACAGCGCATACAACACACCGTAAAAAAAGAGGACCAGAGGATTTCTATCAGTCAAACAGCGCCCTCGTAACTCTCCCGCATTGCGCTGTGATTGCGATAGATCCGGGCGTATTTTTTGCTAATTGTGTATTTATTCCATTCGAGTACTTGCACAAAAAATACAATTAAATTTTTATCGAAATCCACGGCGAACAAGGATATTACCGTATTGAAGCGAGAGCATGTTGTTTTGATAACAAAGAATGAAAATCCCGCAGCGCGAACAAATTGCTCAAGATTTAATTACGTTTCTTCGGAAAACGACGACGCGAATGGAAAACGTTCCCATATTAAACTTGGGAAATTATGATTCAAATGTAAATACGGACATGGAGCAGAAACACGGCGTAACACTGAAGCGCGGAAAATGCGAAAATGGAAACTAATTCTGCGAACGCGCGACAGGAATTGTTTCGAACATGCGGGACGACGCGAAATTCCGCGGAAAGAAACTGTTGCGAAGCGCGCGCTTTTCGCCGCAAAAAATGATCGCGGCAAATTGAATTGATTACGGGTTTTGCTGGAAAATTAAATAAAACCTGCGCGCAGGAGAACGCCGGAGAGTCGTAAATAAATCCGGAACAGCACGCGGAGACATGTCGACGCTTATATTAGATGGATTTTAATGTCTCGACGGCGAACGACGAGGACGCGACGTGTTCGCATATAATTTTCGTGTGTGTGTTTGTGCACACGCTGGGCTACATAAAGTGGAAAATAATAATACGACGAAACGGCATCGACGGCGGCGATGACGACGACGACGTGTCGTTAAAATATTATGAAAATGCTTACGCGAGAACGTCGTAAAACGGCACAAAACGGCGCGCGCGCGCACACGACTTTCGATTCGACACATTCCAGCTGTAATAAACTAATCTCCGTTACGAAACGGCCATCAGACTTTTGCGCACCACGCTTAAGACTATCGACTGCATACTTTAGAACGGCGCAAATCGCCAAGGATTCACGACGAACACATGTGCGAGATTTTAATGAAATTACCTTTCTGACGAAATTACGCTGGAATTTCCGAAATGAGAGCTCACCTGTAACAAAGGCGAAATAAATTAGTATAAAAATGCATAATGTTTAAAACGGTTAATGAAATCGTCGGCGATTTAATGTAATTGAATGACACAATGGGTATTAAAAAGGGTAATACATAAATGAGACATTAATCGGACAAAACCACAACAAATCGATTCGTTTTGAGGGTGTTTTGACTACGTAGCTGCGTTCAAAATGTGTGTCATGTGATGGAGCAACACTTTGACATTCGTATTGCGTTATTGTGTCGCGGTGCATGCATTTTTATTACGCGCATTCAAAGGGTTGTTTGCGAGCGAATCACCACCACCACCACCACCACCACCAACAACAACACAGCCACTTGAATAATACCGGGTCCATCAACGCAGGAACAACAGGGAGAAAGCAAGAGATTGTGTGTATTATTTGAATGAATCCCTTACGGTGACTTAATTAACCCTTTGGTGACGACAACTCAATTAAAGAACAACTCGTTTTTCATGATTTTTGAAAAATTCCTGGCAAATTTCGGCATTTTGATTGTGAAGACGGCGGAAATGAGGGAAGACGTACGACGCTGGCTGACGTTGGCTGACGTTGGCTGACGACGACGACGGCGGCGGCGGTGGAAAAAGCAGCGCATTTCGTGCGTGAGTGTGCACACTCTCATGACGTAACATCCCTTTTGTTCTTACTCAGTGATTGGTTCGCGAGTGCCGGAAAGCGCGCACGACTTTGGGGGTTGTTGTGCGGCACAGCCCTTCGTTGCCGCCGCTGCCGTCGTTGCTATAACATTGACTCCCTCGGCGGCAATGCGCGTGCGCGCAAATTTGCTGCCACCGGCGACGCGCTCGAATTCTTGCTCGAGCAACAAACTTTCTCAAGCGTTGCCGCCGTCGTCGCGCCGTCTTCGCTACTTGTTACTTGGGCAAACTTGGGCGACTGAGAAGATGGAAACCGAATTTCCATCAACTTTTCTTCCACTAAGAATATCATTTTTTCATTATTGTTTTTTTCGTCTTCGTCGCGGCGGCGGCTTTAATTTGAAATGCGCTCCCACGAAACGAAACGAAAATTAATTATCAGAAAAGAAGCTCATGTGCATATGAATCACGCGAAGGGCGTCACAATGCGCTGATGAAAAGACGCTATTAGAGATATTATTGTCATCAAGATTGTCAGCTTTGATGAAGGGAGGGAAGCACGAATACAATGCGTTCGTTGCACCGACGTTGATGATGAAGACCCCCAAACCCAAGACGACTTCATTCATATTTTCATTTTAATTTCTTTTTTCTTCCGCCACAAATGCTCCCATTTCACAGCGCTACTCAAGTTGATTCTTCTTCGGCAGCTTTCAAATTGTTTAACTAACACCAAAAGTGAACTTTTCACAAGTTGCTTAAAAATAAATCTTCTCGCAGCGCACGCGAATCAAGAAAAATAAAAAACGTGATGGCGAAGAGAAGAAAAAGGCAATGTATCAATCATGATGGCAGCGCGAAGAAAGGCCGAGGTGACATCGGTCGAGGGCAGCTTCTTTGCCAGCCACTTGCCGTAACTAATGACACGTCCAGCTTGAGGAATGATCGCAAGGCGAGGCGGCGGCTGGCTGCACTTGTGCTAAATGTCCCCAGGACCCACCAACTACGTGCTCGATAGCGATACTTAATTCCTAAAGCAGCAAGATTTTCCTAGATAAAAAGCGTCGAAAAGAGGAAGAAATGCAAAGTGGCTTTGAACGTCGTATTGCTAATGGCCAAAGTGCTGCTAATTAGTTTCTTGCCAACAGCACAACGACTCTGCAGCGGCGCGACTTAATCAATATTTGTTTCATTAAATTGCGAACACCGAAGCGCAATAGGAAGCTGGCGTGGAACACAAAGACACAAAGTGAGGCCGTTTTCAATCAGACTTGGAGTGTGTTTGCACTGCCAAGTATGTTGTTAAACACGCAGCGCAGAGAAAGAAGAAGGCGTAGATTTGCTTGTAGTGTAACAAACATTAATTATATCCCCCCATTTTTACGTTGGCTGCTCAACGTATTCATGTGTCCTAATATTTCAATTAAAAGTTGCTATTCCCAAAAGTCAAGAAAAGTTGTCATTTTGAGAGAGAAAAGTAAAAATGTCTGTGTGCTCCCGAGGGAGGAAAACTTATTACAGATTATGCAGTTATCAACGTTACTACATCCTTGCGTTCAAGGTCTTTGCCATTGTATTATCCTCATGCGAAAGCGAAGGGAAGCATTTCAAAAGACTCAAAATTACTTTCTGGAAGAGAGGGATTAGAGAACGCACCGAAACCCCACCACCACCACTACCACATCCAGTTTGCTTGTTTCGACTTGTTCAAGAAAAGGGAAAATTAAATAATAAAATATCAAATTTGCAAATTGATAAAGTTTCTAAAAATTCGTTTCGAAAAAATCAAATGCAACATTCCGGGCATGCGAGGAATGCATGGCACTCCCCTCCCTTATTAAACACGCGCATGTGAAAGAAGCAAGTCATCAAATGATCATCACCAATAATGATTACCACCGTTCGTGGCGTGCAGCGTGCAATTATCCGACAAATGCATCCGTCGCATGTGTGCATCTACATAACGATTAAAAGAAGCGCGAAGACGCAGTAAGAGTCTCTTCTTCAACGGCAGCAACACATCAAATAAATAGACAGATATTGTGCGAAGCATTAATATGTGAGGGACGACTGAGCGCACAAATTCCAACATCAAAAATTAAATGTTAATAATGATTGATCATCGTCGCCTGCGCTCGAATGTGTGCATGTGCATGTATCAAAATGTCCAATTTTCGTTCGTTGCCACATCTCCGTGCCACTAATGACACGCTGCTGTCCGACATGTATGCCACGTATCCTAAGCTGTCATCTGTCAAGATCATCGATGCCACAATGAGGGTGCACCAATGCGGAATGTTTACCGAATGTTAATCACAGTCATTTTCGATGCGTTTTATTTCCATACCAATTTTGATGCGTTGTTTAATTAATTTGATTTTTACGCTTGACAGGATAATAAATTAAGATTTACTCATTTCCCGTCTCGAACAAATGCGAGCATTTCACATATTTCTTCAACGATAAAAACCGGCATTTAAACTAAATAAATCAGGTTAAATTAACCCATTCAGCATTGCATAATTACGCAATAACACAAGCAATAAAAGCAATTTTTTGTGGTGCCGTATTAAAAAGAACTCATCGTTCCTCACGTGTGTATGTTTTTTATTCGTCCCGTGTGTGCGCGAGAGCTCTTTATGCATGTTGATTTTATGTGCTCGCGATGAATGCAAACGCGCTGCTGCGAAGTTCTATCACAAAGCACTGCAAACAACGATAGAAATCTTTAGATTTAGTGTGGTAGCAGCCCTGCCGCTGCTGCTGCTACTGCTGCTGCAGTGACCCTACCAGTCGGACAAGTCGCGCGAGAGCTCTCCCATAATATCCCCATATATTTATTTTATATATTATTCATATGTATATGTGCCGCACTCTCTGTCTCTCCTTCGGGGCGAATCAATGGTCAGCGCGCAGCAAGGGAGCGCGCTAATAAATCACGAGTGTGTGCGGACCGAAAGGATGGCCTTAATAAAACACGTGGCTTCCTGTAATTTCAGCTTTATAGTCCGGTTCGGATGGCACAGCCGAAAATTCAAATAGGGAAGTGTAGCAAGCACGAGGATGACCATCACGTCTTGCGAAATGGGGCAGAGCAAAACCACCACCGACCGCCGAGACGAGGGGCGGAATGATGGTGATGGCTCTTCGGGTGGCTTCGTTCACAGTTCACCGGAAGCGATTAGCCGGAACGTGGGGAAGTAGTGACCCATCGGTATCTCCGATCGACCATAAAAATATTAGCGGTCGTGATTCCGGCCCCCGGTTATGGCTGTCGCTGTCGCCGCCGCCACGCACCACTATGCCAAGTATGGGGATGTTTACTGCCATCCGAATTGATTGCGCGCACTTATTTTGCCATGTCCCGCAAGCCTCCGGCTTTTCTTTATGTGTTTGCTCCATTTTTATGACGCATATCAAAAATGCATTTGTCGCGCGAAAATATACGCCGTACAAAGGACAATATTTAATCGCGAGTTGCGCGTGCGAAAGAAAAGAGAAAACGAGGAAATTGCAAATGATACATAATTATTGAACACTCAGCGATTTTCTATTCGCTTCCAAGCAGCCTAAGAGATTAAACATGTTTTTGTACGGCAATCAAGCAATATCAAGTAATTTTTCATTCCGAGCGCATTTCATTTCCTGATTTCGTCCCGACCGACTCGTACCGTCTTTGTGTTCGCGCCCCCTGATTCGAATGCTTAGCCCCTCTTCCCGACGCGCGCGCGTGTATGTAAAGATTTGGCGAAATTCTTCCTGTTCTCGGCGCGTTTTTTCTTCTGCTTCTGCTTCTTTGTTCGGCCGAACGAGCAAGCGGGCGCGCGAGCGCGAATATATTTACAAATGGAAGTGGATGTAATCTGAGGTGCATGCTGATTGAAACCCAGGGTGCTGGCGAACAAGAAAGGCAATGCTGGCGTGCGCCCTGTAAAACGAACGTCGGGAGCGCAAGGTACAATAAGGGATGAAGGAAAAACCAGAACAGGCGTGCAGGAAATGCCGACCGCGCCTATTGCAACGACGAATACGAAATAAAGCGCGCAAGGAATCCGGGGAGAACGAAGAAATATTTAATATTTGAACGTCGACGCGTTGCAAACATCACTTCATCTCTTGCGTTTGCCAATAAGGCAGAATTGCTCCCAATTTTCATTTGATAATTCCCCAAAAATACCCAAAACCAATTACGTGATTGTCGAATTTAAAATCAATAAGAAATTATGCGCATTTCGGCATTCTGCACATAAAGAGCAAAAAATGTTCAATAGCATTGTGCGATTATTCAATTGTGCACTGACATGAATCGCATTATTATTGCTGGCAGGCAGCTCAATATGTCACGTCGTTGAATTCACACAAAAATGTGCATATTCCAAGAGAGCCGGCAAGACGATTCGCGTTCTTGAAGAAAATTTATCAACATTCATGAAGAAATGCTCTCACATTTAAGGCCATAATTAAACTATTAATAGCTTCGTATAAAACAAACAGAGGTACAACTATTGTAGTTGACCTTGCATTATGTCTCTATTAATACATCAATTGTTTTCATCCTTTGTGTACATGGTGGTCTCGATAATTAGTCATCTCTCTGTCACGCCAATAACGATATATCTTTCGCGCTGCTTTAGTTAAATAACAAATGAATATTTCACTAGCAGTTTATGTAGTACAACTTGTATGCTAATGTGTTCTTCTGTTGTTATATTAAGCTGTCATCATCGTTTGAGGTGCGGTTAGCCTTTTCGTACGCTACAACACTTGTTGTTATTGGACATTGTCGTTTCGAATGTATGAGTGTATGCACATTTGTTATTGTTGCTATTGTTGCGGCGCAGTGCACTCGATAGGGAGGCGCCCCCGAAGAAGATGAAGAGCGAGAATGAGTGAGAGTTGTTGTTGGCTGGCTGCGCGCATAAGAATGACAATATTATTATGGTAATTCTATTAAAAGGACGAAGCACGCGCGCGCGCGCACAGCACCACAAATCGTACAACATCAGGCAAATGGCACAATAGTGCAACCTGTTGGTATGGTTTTCAAAACCATAGCGCGCATTGCTGCCACGGCTGCCGCCGCCGCCGTCGACACTCAAAGAGCTCGTCCTTGTTCGTCGCGCGTTTCACGGCCAAACAAATCAAATTTGATAACGAACACAATCAATACGAATGAATTGTAAACGACGGGCGCGCGCGACGTGATGGTGCTAAATGAGGGCGAGTTTGCCAAATAAAATCAGCGAATACGCATGCAACCAATTTGCCAATTCGAATCGCCGGATAATTACGGGGCGCTAATGTAAGAATGGCACAAAGCGCGATTCGTATTTCCTTTTCCCATTTCGCGTGTTGCGTTTTCCTTATTGATTTTCCCGGGCGCTTGCGCGTCGCCGTTGCCGCCACTGCCTCCGTCGTATTGCCCTCCATTTTCTCGTTAATTGCGTTGATCTTCAGTTTGATGCCTTCGAATAAAAAAGGCGAGCCACTTGCGAAGGTAATTCAGCGCGGCATAAAAGCGCCCGCCGCCGCTGCCGCCGCCGCCACTGCGTTCTGCGTTTGAAAGCTGTCGTAATATCGCTCCGCAGACATCAAAACGCGAATCCGGGAGTTCGGCAGTCCGACGGGACGCGTGTGCGTTTCCAGGGAGCAGCAGCAGTAGCAGCAGAAGCAGCAGGAGCAGGAGCTATAGTTGGCCGAGTGACCGAACAGCGCTACTGTAGCGAGGCGTTGCGGCCTGAAAACCGCCCTTTTGAACTAGGAGTGGCTTGAAGCCCTCTTCCGCGCGCGCTCAACTGGTCCATCCACAGCATCCTGCCGGCATCATCATCATGATCCTGTGCGTACCATGACCGTCAACAGCCGTTTGATACTCGTGCGCTGCACGAGCATAATAGCGCCTCGCAATTTGTGTTAATACTGATTAAACATTCGAGTGCAACACGTAACTAGATAATTATGATCCAATGAGTCAACATTTTAATGAGCGTCCTTTTTGGAGCAAAAAAAAACTTAAACTAGCAAATGACACATTCAATTCAACTGCCGCTTGTTGCCATTAAATACGCAAGTGTAAATATCAAATACGTAGACGTAAATTTAATTTTAAGATGCCATGCAGCATATTCCAAACTCATGATGCGATCCTGAATTATACAGCACAGGAGCATATTTAACAATAGCCGTTCGAATACAATGGATGTGTACCGGAATTGCGCTGCGTCCCTATATATGCGCAGGAGCAAGTAAGAGTAAGAGTGAGAGAAAGACTAAGGGTATGTGTTAGCAACCACCGCAGAATACAAGCTCGAGTGCTTGTATTGCCGTCTCCAACAGAGATGCACGCATGTATTAAGCGCACGGGATGCAGGGGTGAAGTGTATCGGACTTTCATATATTGAATGCCGGTCGCAATCGATTGCCAATACGAATGTTACACCGAGAGCACAACCAGTTCCAACTTTCAGCAGCGAACACTCTCTCCTTGCCCACTTTTCGCGATTTCTAAGCGCATTGTAGACAACCCTTTTGTCCAACACATTATTGATATTTATATAAATTCAACCACTAAACTAATAAGTGCAACTCTTGATGCAAATTATGTTTGCACTTCTACACATTGTAACCTTACTTAAATAAAAGTTGCCAACAACAATAACAACAACGACAACAACAACATTGTGTTACCGTTGAATGCGCAACTAAAGTGATTGTTCCTCGCATTGCAATTTGTAAAATGCGTGCGCAAATCAATTCGCCATAGATGACAAGCGGCATTAATATTATTTAATTTCGCTAATGGATTCATCGGCGTTCCTTCTTCGACAATCGCGTCTTCGCCAGGAACAACAACAACACGAACAACTTTCCGAACGTTTCGGAATTCCGTTTTTATACGCCGCGCGTGGTACATTTGATCGTTATTCAATTTCGCGAAACGCACAACAACTTCTTCATTTTCCTGCGCTGCAGCCGCGCAGCATATGTATTTCTATTGCTGGAAATCTATCTCGGCGCGTGGCATCGAATAAACGCGAACGGATTTTGATTCTTCGTAAATCCGGGACTGCCGACGACTGAACGTGGCTGCTTTTTAAAGATTTATTATTGCTAATGCGGAAACGCAATGAGCGATCACGTCAATGCACTTCCAGTGAACTTCATGTGCATGCTAAGCTTACCCATACGTTAAGCGCAAAGAATAATCACGAAAAAGTTTATGAAATTATGTCCTTGACCTTGATTTTGCCGTATTTGTTCGCCAAATTACAATACGCAGTCTACGAACGAGTTTGAATTTGCAATGGTGAAAAAGATTTGAAAGGATTTTAAACACCTTGAACTCGAATGACCCATAAAAGGGTTTTGTGCAAAAGCATTTTATTACACCAACTTGATAAATTAATAAGACGCAGATCATAAATTTTGAATGTATCAGGCAAAATTAAAAAAATGAAACAAGTTCTTAAACATCCCCTTTGGACTGACTGCGACGTATAAGTCACATTGTCAATAATTCAGGTCACAATATATAACAATTACAATACGACAATTGAATGAAAAGAGGGCCTACTTGTTACGCGAATAATAATAATCGTCATCACACACCCCGATGGCGGTGAATAAAAAAGTGAAAGCCAGAACCATTGAGTTGCAGTACTTTACGTTATTGTTATTCATCGCCCGATCGCATTGTCGTTTCTGCTGAATGCATGGTGCGCGCGCGTACACACACAGTGCGAATTGAAAGTGGTACCTGTTAAGCCCGCTCTTATAAGCGCAATGTGCATTATTGTTATTGCCGGAACATTACTGGAAAAGACGCCGACGCCGGGTTGAATGAATGCGAAACGAAGGTGTACGCAAAGTGTCATTATGTAATCATTTTGCGAATGGGGAATTACAGTTATTAACAAACGCGTATGCATGCCGCAGAAAAAGGGCGCACACAAAGGCGCAATGATAATAAAGGGTTGCTTGCTTGTAAGTGATGCACTTTTTAAACATTTGCCGCACGTGAAAGCTGTATGCAAAAATTGTATGAATGCATATTGCGCTCAAAAAAAGTGAAAGTATTTCGGCGTTTTTGGGTTAGAACACAATCGGTTCGGGCGTTATTTTCATCGTCCTTTTGTTTTGTGTGTTTATTTTCATTTTGTCAATGCGCGCACATATGTGACGTCACGTCGACGTGGCGCACGTGTCTTTAGGACAAAATAATAGACGACATCATCGAGTGTATTCTTATGGAAAGGCGAAATCGGTGAATGAAATTAGATAAGAAATCTTTTGTCCGGATCGACGCCACCGGAAAAAATGTGTATTATGTATTTGCGTTTGAGATCTGCCGAGTTTAGAGCGCACCTAACCTTCGAATGTGATTTGAGAGCGAGGAACACACTTATGCGCAGTCCAGGTGGGTTTGGGGTGAACCCTATTATGATGCAAATCCCAACAACCCGAGAGGTACACACGCACCAGGTGTGCGAGGTTTACCTCTAAGCGAAGAACAAACGTGACTCACGTTCTCGTTTTGTACGGCGGAAAAAAATCACCGTATGGCAGGATGCAAAGACGCAATTTGAAAAATTATTAAATGATGGCTTTACCTTATTGTGGGCAAACACATACCTGAAACAAAAAGCAAAACAAATATTAAAAGCACATTGAGACGAAATTTATTGATAATAAGAACGCTGAAATACGGGCGCGCATTTATAGATTTTCAAGCAGCGCAAACCGGGGGGCGGCTGGGAAAGCTTGTTGAGTTCGCCGCGGAGACGCTCTCTCGCTTTGCGAGCGACGACGACGTCATTAGCACGCGCACGCGTTCACTTCCTCTTCCGGTTCCGTTTCGTCGCGCCCCACTCGCTCTCGGGAGCCCTTTGAGTGCGCGTCCCCCGCCGGCTCGCGCCGAAGGAGCAGAGGAAAAAAAATAACTAAAAGAAGAACTACTGCTAGTGTGGCAACCATTGCTAGGGTAAAATTTTCGGTCGCTTTGCATTCGCGCTCATCTATGATGAACATTCACGCATTAACAAGCCGAGACCTCTTATGAACGCACAACTTTAAGGGGGCCGCCGCGCATTTATCATCATCCATTTGCCAAAGTATGTGCACGCTGAATTTTTGCGCATTTATTTTATGCCTGCTTTGATAATTAATTAACATTTATAATTTGCATTCGCCGGAAACTCGCGAGAGGAAGACGCAACAAAGTGGCGAAAGTTATCTTCGCTTGCTTTTTGAATCTTCCGGAAACCCGGAAGAATAAATTCTAATTGATGACGGTGCACTTTAGTGCATTCCATTGTTGATAAACTTCCGGTGTGTAAATTTCAGCATGTCCAATCGCTGTATCATGCGACACAAAAAAAAATTGAATTATTGTTACACTCGTTAAATATTTCCTAACACGAGCGAGGACGTAAAGTAAAACTATGCGTTGCGTATATAGCAGATTACATTAATTGTCTACGCCTAGTTGGAAGACATGCGATACAAAGGCACGCAATCAGGAAGATTGGATGAAGAACGCAACGTCGCCGCCGCCACTGACAGATTCAGAGCACATCCCACTGGCGTGCTATTATACACTCTGTACGTGCCGCCACACGGAATGAAGATTCCATCCGTCTTTGGCAGCATCGACATGAAATGTTCGCGCGGGCGCTGAGTAACTAAGTCGCTTAATTACCAAGTGGGTGCGTCTCCTGCGGGAAGAGATTCAGGACGCGACGATGCACAGTCTTAGAAAGCGTCTCTCGTGCGCCTAGCAAAACTTCTTCTTCTCCGGCAGCAGCGGGGACTTAATTACCCGGAATAATTGTCAAGCCTTGTTAGGCTTATGTGATGCGCACGCATTAAGACGAAGGAAATCGCTAATGGGGCCAGAATCTCATAAATTTTCGACGGGGTGGTGAAGGACATTGCTTTTTAATCGGCGTCGCGTCTGCATATACAATCAA
Organism: Anaulacaspis nigra; assembly: GCA_030264675.1. Taxonomy (NCBI): domain Eukaryota; kingdom Metazoa; phylum Arthropoda; class Insecta; order Coleoptera; family Staphylinidae; genus Anaulacaspis; species Anaulacaspis nigra. The sequence continues at coordinate 688 of JARJDV010007775.1, read as the reverse complement.
TAAATTTATTCCTGCGCTGCTGCAGTTCATTAATCGTCTGACGCGATTCGATTAACCGAAGAGAGGAGCGTGTGTGCCCGTTGATGATGACGGTTGAAGTCATCATCATCGTCACCACCACCACCAGCACCAGCAGTAGCGCCCTCGCGGTAGGTGTTCTCCGATGTGACGGTGGTGGCGGCGGCGGCGGCGTCAGCGGCTGTGTGCCTGTTACGGCAGCGTGCGGCGCATATTATGGAATCGTTATCACGGCACGTCGGAGACATGGATATGTCCATCAGCGCGCGCGAGAGACAATGGTGCCGAGTGTAATGGTCCGGAACCCTACGATACGCGCCGCGCGAGCTCCTGCGTTTGACAGCCACGCACTTAGTTAGCTGTCACGTGGTGCGCTGCGATTGGCGCCCGACTAATGCATGCCGACGACAGAGATGAAGATGGAGACAATATCCCTTCATCCAACTCCTAGAATAACTCTATCAGGACTATGTGTTTAACGCGCGAATTTCTAGTAGTTATCATTTGCGTTATCTCTTTAATAACCGAACTAAATTTTAACTTTCTCGATGAAACATGCATTTAAAAACTTCCAGCCAGGAAGAAGCTAAAAAGAGCCTAGCAGAGCGTGGTTTCGATCCACGGACCTCTGGGTTATGGGCCCAGCACGCTTCCACTGCGCCACTCTGCT